>CM075005.1:31362059-31374559 GCA_037576675.1 Pangasius sanitwongsei
TAACACACACACTAGCGTTATAGTAAACACATTAACACACACACTAGCGTTATAGTAAACACATTAACACACACACTAGCGTTATAGTAAACACATTAACACACACACTAGCATTTTTCAGTATTTTGTAAGTAAATTATTATGACAGTGAGAGACGACTGTTTTTGGATGGTAGCTTTTGTTACTCTGACGATGATTACAATGATTTTGTTACTATGATTTTTTTGATAGCTTTTGTTACCATGACGACTGTAAACAAGCTCAGAAAAACATTAATGAATTCTTTTGAGCTGATTGGATCTCTAATCTTTATTCGGTCGCAGTCACGTCAGGAGGAAACGTACGATTTATTTCCTGTCGTTTCCCAGCAGCTCCTCTTTCGCTTTGATATTGTCTGCGCTTCGTGTCTTTAAAACGTTCCTGACGTGAACGGCGAGTCGGGTTTCTTCGTTTGCTTCATCGAGTAGCAACCGGCTCTGAAAAACTTCCCCTGCGAGATTAAAACCGCTGATAAACCGGCTCTTTACGATTCGTCTCGGAGTCACGTCCCGGATCGGCCTCCCACCTAACAAATCACCGGCTCCTGAGCAGGATCTGGCGTCGCTTCCTAACGGCCGTATCCGAGCTCGCCGTATCCGAGCTCGCCGTCCCGCTCCGAGCGTTTCCTCTTTAAAGCAG
The DNA here is from genome assembly GCA_037576675.1 of Pangasius sanitwongsei. Classification (NCBI taxonomy): domain Eukaryota; kingdom Metazoa; phylum Chordata; class Actinopteri; order Siluriformes; family Pangasiidae; genus Pangasius; species Pangasius sanitwongsei. Next base: position 31,362,738 of record CM075005.1, read on the forward strand.
TGTTTGTTAGTATCAGGTGTCCTCTTACGGCTCGTTCCTGTGACCGGGTCCACCTGCCCTGGGACAAAACTCCGCACTACGTTTCACCGGATAATAAATCGTAGCAGTAGATCAGCTACTTTAGGATCAATCACGCTAGCACTTCGAAAAACAGCTGAAAAACGTAAAGAACTTTGCGTTTCATTTTTTTATATCACGTTCTAACAGTTAATTATGTGTTAATTAAAAGTTAATTTAATATTCCGCAGATATTCTTGATATTATTACTTAATTAATAGCGTCATATTTACGTATTTAACATCGATCTTGACTGGCATTCCGTAGCAGAGCATGTGAGCGAAGCGGAGCGGCGTGAAATTCCGATCAATCACTCACGGCCCAAGCAAGCGCTCCTCTCACGTAGTGCTCACGCTCACCACTAAACCAGATTAACAAACAAACAAACAAACAAAAAAACACATGCACGCACAAAGTACGTTCTGAGCGAACGGAGTCCGATGGAATGATCAGCGCTCTGCTCACGTGCTCTGTTCCGTAGCTTTTTAAAATTTTTGGTATATGAACAGCCAACATGTACATTTTAAAAATATCAGCAAGAAACATGCGCTTAAGTACGAGGTTGAAAACAGAGACACGCCCCTTCATGTGTAACTCTCACGAAACAGAGACACGCCCCTTCATGCGTAACTCTCAGGAAACAGAGACACGCCCCTTCATGCGTAACTCTCACGAAACAGAGACACGCCCCTTCATGCGTAACTCTCAGGAAACAGAGACACGCCCCTTCATGTGTAACTCTCACGAAACAGAGACACGCCCCTTCATGCGTAACTCTCACGAAACAGAGACACGCCCCTTCATGCGTAACTCTCAGGAAACAGAGACACGCCCCTTCATGCGTAACTCTCACGAAACAGAGACACGCCCCTTGATACACCGCACGTCATTTCTGAATTGTTACGACATGCCTGAGTACTGAATACGCACTTTCACTAAATCGTATTCGTATAAATTCTCACTAAACACGTGTAACGTCGCTATGTGCGAGGAAAGATTTAAAAAACTCTCCAATCTTGTCATTATAATAAAGTTTGCATTCTTGTATCTATCTACATGATGTAAATATATTTAAATGAGTTCCTCTGATGCGTGTTACTACGCAGTTTCGGTGTTAAATCCTCACTAAACGTGTGTAATGTCGCTATATCTGACGGAAGATAAAAAAAACCTCGTCGATCTTGTCGTTTAGAACGCAGTTTACGTTCTTCTATCTACAGGATGTAAATGTAAATATATTTAAACGAGTTCCTCTGATGCGTGTGACTGACTAGAGGTCAGTAAAATTTAAAGAAAAGTTTTGAATGATGTAGCTATAACCGTAATAAACAGTGCTGGTGTACGAGTCAGAGAGAGTGAAAATAAAAGCGCTACGCCGTTGCCAACGTCCCCGAGTCTCTGGCTCTAAACAGGAAACGTGGGATTAGTTAAATTAAAGTTACAGCTTGACCTCTGACTGTTACAAAGCGCTGACACTGGAGACTCCTTCCATCACTGTTGCATAAACGCATGACCCCTTACAGAAAGCTTCACCATAGCAACGATTACACGTGTTTTTAGTCTGTTTATGTGGAGCGTCCGCTGTACACGTGTCCGTCTTAAACTCTTTCATTTCTCAGTGTGAACTTTCTGACTTTAGAGAAGAGGAACGTCGGGTTGTTGGAGTTTTCCCGGTGTTTTACAGTAAACTCGTGCTGAACCCTGATGTGAGATCAGATTGTGGGTCGCGCTGGTCTCAGCGCTGTAGCGTCCACTGTAACGTCAGAAAGTCAAGCTGACCTGACACGTGTCCAGATCTTCCAGTAGATCTCACTCTCTTTCTCTCCCTCTCGCTCTCTCTCTCTCTCTCTGTGGTGTATCTTTCTGTCTCACACACTCTGTCTCTCTTTCTGTCTGTCTGTCTGTCTGTCTTGCTGTGTCATGTGTCTCTCTGTCTCTCTCTCTGTCATGTGTCTGTCTCTCTCTCTGTCTCTCTGCATCTCTCTCTGTCATGTGTCTGTCTCTCTCACTCTGTTTCTGTCTCTCTCTCTCTCTGTGTCTCTGTCTCTCTCTCTCTCTGCATCTCTCTCTGTCATGTGTCTGTCTCTCTGCATCTCTCTCTCTGTCATGTGTCTGTCTCTCTCACTCTGTTTCTGTCTCTCTCTCTCTTTCTAATTCCATCTCTCTCTGTCATGTGTCTGTCTCTCTCACTCTGTTTCTGTCTCTCTTTCTAATTCCATCTCTCTCTGTTTCTCTCTTTATCGAACTTTCTTTGTCTCTCTTTCTGTGTCATGTGTCTGTCTCTCACACTCTGTCTCTCTCTTTCTCTCTCTCTCTCTCTCTCTCTCTCTCTGTCCATCTCTCTCTCAAATTCAAATCCAAAATCAAATGAGCTTTATTGGCCTGACTGTTTGTATAATGTATTGCCAAAGCATTTATATGAGCAAGGAATAAAATCTGAACAGAGAACAAATAATAAAATTATTATTCTCTCTCTCTCTCTCTCTCTCTCTCTCTGTCTCTCTGCTTCTGTATCTCTCTTTCTAACTCCATCTCTCTCTGTTTCTCTCTTTATCAAACTTTCTCTCTCTCTCTGTTTTGGTCTCTTTCCATTGTTTCTTTATACCAATACCAAACTGATTACGGTCGTGGAAGATGGCCGCCCCCGTAACCAGCAGCGCTCCGAGCGTTCAGCTGCAGGGTGTGAGTTTAAAGTTGAAAGTTTAGCGGGTGTTTATAGACGACAGGACGCCGCACTGCGCCTCACACCACATCACAGAAAAATTCGGGGTGATGTTGACTTTCATTACGTGTTCACTACGTTTCTTGGCCTATCATGGAAATTTTGCGCAATATGAAATTGTAAAGTGCTGAGCTCCCTCAAACACACACACACACACACACACACACACACACTGGAGCTCATCAGTAGGAGGGGAAGCATCACATCATCTGGTCCTCATCAATCAGATGATAAAGTGGCTGTAAATCACACAGACACACACACACACACACACACACACAGATTGCCGGAGCCATAAACATCGCCTCTGCTTAGTGGGTCAGAATGACGTCATGCTTTGCCAACCAAAACACACAAACACCCCCCGCGTAGCAGCACAAACACTCCCGCTGTGCGCAGGGTGGAAGAGGACGCATCCCCCGCCGCCGCTCCGTCAGTCCCCCAGAGTGGAGCGGAGCTTCGAGGAAAACCTCAGCAGAGATAAAAGCGTCGTCGCTGATTGATCTGGTTGGAACAGGACTCGCGAGCCACCGGTTTCACGTGAGCTCCACGTGATGTTTCGTAAGACTTCTGCGTGCTCTTTACAACAAATCCAGAGAAATCTTTCCCTTTCTCTTCTCACCGTGACTTTCTGACCCGCAGAGAGCGCGTCCAACTCACAGTGCTCACGTTCACGATTTCCCAACATCATGAAAACTACATCCACCTGTCCCAGAGAGCGCAGAACCCAGAAAGCACAGAACCCAGAAAGCACAGAACCCAGAGAGAGTAAAACCCAGAGAGTGTAGAACCCCAAGAGAGTAAAACCCCGAGAGAGTAAAACCCACAGAGTGTAGAACCCCGAGAGCATAAAACCCAGAGAAAACCCCGAGAGCATAAAACCCAGAGAAAACCCCGAGAGCGCAGAACCCCAAGAGCGTAGTCCATCGTGGACGTGTCCCAAATGACGCTCCCTATTCACTATACAGGCCACATAAACACTAATCCAAATATCTCACTATCCTCAGCCCACTGTGGGTGTGTCCCAAACCACACTACATTCACTATATAGGGTGCATATATCTATCTATCTATCTATCTATCTAGCTGCCTGTCCTTCTATCTGCCCTTCTATCTATCAGTCTGTCCTTCTGTCTGTTTGTCCTTCTCTCTACCTATCTCTCCGTCCTTCTATAAATCTGTCTGTCCTTCTGTCTGTCTAGTTAGATTCCAGTCATTACCCTCATGACCTTTGACCCCTGTACCTCAGTCATTTTCTGTGGCCCTAATGTGCCTGCCTCACATTTACAGGTGTGTGTGTGTGTGTGTGTGTGTGTGTGTGTGAGTGAGAGACATCATTTGTATAACATAAACATGATATAAATATAATTTATTTATAGGCTAGTTTAAAAAAAAAAATAAGATGGAGAGAGAGAGAGAGAGAGAGATGGAGTGATAGAGAGAGAGAGATGGAGTAATAGAGAGAGAGAGAGAGAGAGAGATGGAGTGATAGAGAGAGAGAGATGGAGTGATAGAGAGAGAGAGAGAGAGAGAGAGAGATGGAGTGATAGAGAGAGAGCGATGGAGTGATAGAGAGAGAGAGAGAGAGATGGAGTGATAGAGAGAGAGAACCTCCCCGCTCTCTCTGCAGTCTCATAAAACGCATGAACGCCGGCGTTATTGTGAAAGCGCTCTGATTTATTTTGGCTCGAGTTTTTACGGCCCCTCGTACACTTCCTCTCTGCACTCAGGGGCCAAAACATGAAACATCAACACACGCCAAGTGTGTGTGTGTGTGTGTGTGTGAGTGTGTGAGTGTGTGTGTGTGAGTGCACTGCATTCCTGAAGGAAAAGGTAAAGATCTCTCACAGATGATATCAGACATTTTGAAACACTGAGATTAGAGGAATTTTGGTTAAATATTGTTGCTGTGTTTCAGAGGAAATGCTGCTTTACTACACATGTGTAGTGAACAGGGTGTTTGATTTGGGACACGCCCACAGCATACTCATGATGTGCCCTATATAGTGAACAGGAAGTGTGGACTGATGATGTGCCCTATATAGTAAACAGCGCATGTGGTTTGGGACACGCCCACAGTGGACTAATGTTGTTTAAGTGGATCGTATTCCAAGAGAAGGCTAACCTAATGAGAGAAGGCTAACCTAGTGAGGTTAAGCTAACCTAGCAAGAGAAGGCTAACCTAGTGATGTTAAGCTAACCTAGTGAGGTTAAGCTAACCTAGCAAGGGAAAGCTAACCTAGCGAGATTAAGATGACCTAATGAGATTAAGATGATTTAGCAAGAGAAAGTTAATCTAGCGAGATTAATCTAACCTAGCAAGAGAAGGCTAACCTAGTGATGTTAAGCTAACCTAGAGAGAGCTAACCTAGCGAGATTAAGCTAAAATAGCAAGATTAAGCTAAACTAGCGAGATAATGCTAGCAAGTGTAGCTACTGTGTAACACTATAATTGAAGGTTGAATCCTGAGGGCTGTCAATCAAGCATGCTCATTAGAATATTAGACCACGCCCACCAAGACATTCTCAGAACACTTGGCGCTGCAGCTTGAGAGTTTTATCTCATTTCTGTCTCTTTTTAAATTTTTTTTAAAATAAATCTTGCTGGAGGTCTCACGCACGACTCCAGTTTAGTATCATCTAAACATTTTAATCCGTACACCGTGTTCCAGCGTGTTACGAAACACACACATGGCTCGCACAGCTGAGCTGCTTCTTCTGTTTCAAAGTAACGCCGGAATTAATTACAGTGCTTTATAAAGCACCGTCAGTAAATTGTAAGCAGATTTATAATGATTTACGAAGGCACGCTTCATTAAAAATGTCGCCTCACATTTTACGGCTCTAATTTGTCCGTGTGTTTCCTCGCCGTAAAAAAGAGAAGCGAGGAGAAAATAAAAAAACAAGCTCATTTCCTGTCCGCAGGAGCGCGCCGGTAAACGCGCCGTGTCCCCGAGTCGTACGAGGGTCCGAGCAGCGTGAAACACACACACACACACGGTGTCACGGATCAGAGATGAAAGAGCGGTGGCTTTCACTGCGGCATGTTCACGGCGCGCTTTATGATTTAGAAGAGAATCCCGTCCAAACCCAGATCCTCTCCCACTTCCTGCTTATCTCAGCCAGAGATCTGCTGCGAGAGCCGAGCCGAGATGCAGCTGGCGTGTTTGTGGTGGGTTTGAAACTTGGGGAAAGGAGCCAGATATGCAGTGTGTGTGCACGCTAACCCCTCGTTCGATCTGCAGCTGTGCTGCGCATGTTCTCTCACAGAACTGTGCAGGAGAACGTGCAGGAGAACTGTGCAGGAGAATTGTGTAGAAGAACCATGCAGGAGAACGTGCAGGAGAAAGTGCAGGAGAACCGTGTAGAAGAACTGTGAAGGAGAACCGTGTAGAAGAACCTTGCAGGAGAACGTGCAGGAGAACTTTGTAGAAGAACCGTGCAGGAGAATGTGTAGAAGAACTGTGCAGGAGAACGTGTAGAAGAACTGTGCAGGAGAACTGTGTAGAAGAACCGTGCAGGAGAACGTGCAGGAGAATGTGCAGGAGAATGTGCAGGAGAACCATGCAGGAGAACGTGTAGAAGAACTGTGCAGGAGAACGTGCAGGAGAACTGTGCAGGAGAACGTGCAGGAGAACTGTGTAGAAGAACCCTGCAGGAGAATGTGCTGGAGAACCGTGCAGGGGTGTGTATAGACACATATCTCACGCACGTAGACACTCGCTACATCCGCAGGTTTATGTCCATTCCCTCGCTCTAATACGTTATCGTTTCCATAGCAACATCTTGTTCACAGGGACTTCATTATTATGTAGAAGTTTGTTTAACGTTTACGGAAGGAGTCTCCAGTGTCAGTGTCGGAGGTAAAGATGTAACTTGAGAGAGAGAGAGAGAAGGTGAGGGAACTACAGCTGCTATAACGTAAGCGAGAAGAGGAACTAACTTGTTTTGTGAACTTAAATGTAGCTATAAAGCAAAAACATTATATATATATATATGTGTGTGTGTGTGTGTGTGTGTGTGTGTGTGTGTATAAAGTATGACGTGTTGTTCTTTAATAAATAAAAAATGATAATTGTTGGTAAATTGCTGTAGTAGAAGCAGAATAAAACACTCGGGGACGCGCTGTTACGGGAAACTAATCACCAGCGGCGTGTTGAGCTCCCTGTAGCGCCACTCCGTCCTGATTTATCCCTTACATAAATAACAACGTCATTCGCTTTCTCTCTTAGCACTCATGCTAGTGTTTATGTGTGGCTCCTGAGTGTGTGTGTGAGTGTGTGTGTGTGTGTGTGTGAGTGAGTGTGTGTGTGTGAGTGTGTGTGAGTGTGTGTGTGGTGACTCCTTTAACAGCTCTGTACTTGGATTAGTTTGTGTCAGATAAAAGCCTCCAGATGCAAATGTAAACATCAGAGTTCAACATAAGCAGAATTCAACACGAACATTTTTAATTCCTCACTGAGGTTCTCCTGTGGTTCTCCTGTGTGTCTCCTGTGTGTCTCCTGTGTGTCTCCGTAGGTTCTTCTGTGGTTCTCCTTAGGTTCTTCTGTGGTTCTCCTTAGGTTCTTCTGTGGTTCTTATGTGGTTCTCCTGTGTGTCTCCTGTGGTTCTCCATAGGTTCTTCTGTGGTTCTCCTGTGTGTCTTCTGTGGTTCTTCTGTGGTTCTTCTGTGGTTCTCCTGTGGTTCTGTGGCTTGGTGGGTTTTCGTTCTCTGCACTACAACACAGGGTACCTCTTTCAGAAAAGGTTCCGTATAGACCCCCTGTTTTTTAAAAAAAAAAATGAAGCTAGCTAGCAAGCGAAGGCTAATCTATGGAGTGAATGTTGACTTAGAGAGAGAGACGGCTAATCTAATGAGCAAAAGTCAATAGGCAATAAAAATGCGAGAAATCTAGTAAGTAAAAGTTAACTTTTAAAATATTTTTTTAAAAAACCTAATCTAGGGAGCTAAAGCTAACAAAGTTAGCAAGCAAAAGTTAACTAGCGAGAGAAAGTTAATCTAGGACGCAAACATTCACAGAGCTAGCCAGCAAGTAAAGGTTAATCTAGTGAATGGAAGCTAAGCTAACGAGAGAAGCAGTTAACTAGGAAGTGAACGTCAATAATAAAAGATAATTAGCAAGTAACAATGATCTTAGCGAACTACCGAGTGAGCGAACGTTAACCTAGTGAGCGTAGCTGCTGTGCTAACTCTGAAGCAGTTCACTTCCTGTGTAAGTTTACATGGGCAATATGTGTGTGTGTGTGTGATAACTGAAATAAACACTCGATTCGTGCTCGACTGTACGCCGTCATCTTTAATACGTCCCAGCGTTCTAGCAGCTTCATGAGTCTTGCTCTGAGGAGATGTTCTGAGAAGCCCAGACCAGTGGAGAGCTGCAGTGATGGTTGACCTTCTGCACGTTTCTCCCATCTCTACACATCTCCAGCTCAACCTGACTGACCATCAGGTTCTCGGTCACCTCTCTTCCCAAGGCTCTTCTCCGCCGATTGCTCTACCAAGAGTCCTGGTTGTTCCAAACATCTTCCATGTAAGAATTACGGAGGCTGCTGTGCTCTTGAGATCCTTCAGCTCAGAAGAAATGTTCTCCAGATCTGTTCCTCAGGTGCTTCCTCTGACCTCATGGCTTGCTTTTTGCTCTTAGATCTTACACAGACCGGTTTCCAAATCCAGTCATGTCCAATCAGTTGAGTTTGTCACAGGTGGAGTCCAATCAGAGTGGAGAAGCATCTCAGAGATGATCCGGAGGAATGAGACGCACCTGAGCTGAATCACAAGCGTCACAGCGGAGACTCTGAATACTTATGTCCAGGTGATATTTCAGGGTTTTTTTCTTTCTTTTTAATAAATTTGCAAAGTTATCACGAATCTGGGTTTTTGCTTTGTCGTTACGGGGTATGGAGTGTAGACGGATGTGAAAAAAATAAATAATTTAAAGCATAAAGCTGCAACTTAACAAAATGTGGAAAGAAAAAAAAAGAAAAGAATACTTTCTGAATGCACTGGATGTGAATCAGTGATTGGGCCTCAGTGCTTAATGAACCCCCTGGACCTAAAAATGTGCAACACACACACACACACACACACACACACACACATGCTGGCGAGTAAACTGTAACTCACGTTGTGACTCTCGTGTTTATAAGTTGCCATTTTGGCTCCTCGTGGTTTTTCTCCACCGTTCTCATGCCGCGCTCCACTGGAACCCGGTCGCCTCTAATTGTTTTCGCTACAGATTTTATCCATAACGATCATTACTCCGAGCGTATATTCTGCGGGAAAGGCCGTAAAAAGTCGTGTAGCATTAATCCACAGTGCAAATTTACAGGTGAAGCTCGGCGTCGTGTCAGCGGCGTTCGCGCGAGGGTTCGCCTTCGCTCGTCCCTAATGACCAATTAGAGCGTTTATTTAATGCGCTCGCTTTCTCGACTCTTCGGTCCCGCCTGCCAAACAGTAACGCAGCGAGCCAGTGAGGCGAAGACGTCCTTCCAGAGGTCAATCAGGCTGAATTTAAATATCTCACGTCCAAAAAAATAAAAGTTTTACGACTGTTTGATTTTTTTTTTCTAAACGCCGTTAGCGCTTTCGCCCTCTCTCCCTCTCTCGCTCGCTCTCTCTCTCCCATGACGGCGAGCGCACAGACACAATGCAGCAGCTAATAAATATCTATAACAACTGCTTTTTTTTATTAAACCTGAAAACTCTTAAATTTTACATTATGGACTTTTGACAGCCTCGTAAATGATCGTCTTGTACTTATTTGTACGAGCGAAGCGATGTTCGGCGGGTCAGGTCAGTGTTAGCCAAAGGACAAAATGAGACGTGGGTCGAAAGTTGAAAATGTTTACGTTTAAATTTATGCACTGTATTCCAGCATCGCGCGATCAGGGATATACATTAGTGTTAATCCTGTTTGCAAGGAATAAAACACTCCGTGTCATGTTGTTATAGGAAAGTAATCAACGACAGGGTGGTGTGATGAAGCGGAGTTACCGCTAACACCCGGAAGATGATTATTTTCCTGTAACAGCACATCCCTAAGTGTTTTATTCCTATTACACCACAGCAATTTACCAACAATTACAAATTTTATTTATTAATCAATAATACATCGTGTTTTATCCGTTTATAGTTACATTTAATGTTGTGGAACGTCAGAGAAACAAGTTAGTTCCTGTTGTCACTTACGTTATGGCAGCTATAAACAGTCGTTCCCTCACCAGCCGCTCTTTTCTCTCTTTCTTGAAGTTAATAAGAATAAAAACACAGCTTCTCATGTTACCGAGAAACCGCAAAGAAGCGTAAACTCGTCTCAAAAGGCCAGAGATCTATCTTTTGCTAGCTAGAGAGTCTGGATTGTTTTGGAAATGACAAACCACAGATTATTTTTTTTTGCTTGTAGCCTGCTGGAAAGGATGCAAGGTTATCTCGTGCGATTCGCCATGCACTGCTTTACTACTCAAACCTCTAATCTAACTTACTTTCAATCCAGTGACTGTTTCTATATCTTGCTCCGAAAAAGTGTCGAAAGTTCGGAAACGGACGTGTAAACGTTTGAATTATAAAACGTAACCCAACGTTCATAATAGCAAGCAAGTCTCTTGTGGGCGTGTAGCGACTGCTACTGCTGCCCCCAGTGGGCGTGGTCTGTGAAACAATAGTAGCTATATATATATATATATATATATATATATATATATATATATATATATAGCTTCTAAAGCTAACGAGGTAAAGACTAATTAAATAGCACGCTAATCAATTGTTTGAATTACGTTAAATGCTGGGCTTACTACCGTCTAGGTCAGATTAGCAAAACAAGCTAACTGTACTAGCTACGCACACTCACCAGAGGCACCAACGATCTCCGCTACTTCCTTCCAAACTTTTTTTTTATTCGTAACGTCTCCATACACATCTAAAGTTCGTATATAACAGGACAAGATGAAAGTCCTGTTAAACGCTGTCATTTTCCTTCCCTTTGTTTTTGCAGGAACTAATTACTGGTAGGAACTAAAGCTGTGAGCCATGTGATTGGTCCGAGGAATCGTTCGAGACAAATGTGTGGATTTGTCACTTTACAGCGTTACACCTAATTTGCATAGAATTGAGAAAATCCGCATTGGAATGTCGCTTTGTCGCTGAAATTGCGGCTCCGTACGAAAAAATTGATGATTATCTGTTGCTTTGTCACTTGCTAGCGTGAACGTAGGAACGTAGATTACGGAACCGTGGCATAGCTGGTTGAAATTTTATTAAATTTGTCAGCTGAATCTCGCAACAAGAATTTTATCTTTCTGAGATTTTAGAATTTTAGGAACAACATTCAGAAGGAGGAAGCGATTTTCACTGTGGCCTGTTCACGTTATCGGTTATATCGCAATATTCCGCATCAGCGACATCGTTTTAATACCGACAGACTTCATTTCGTAACTTTTCTCAGCACGGATACAGAACATTGCACGAGGACTTTTTTTTTGCGTAATTAAATATTCCTTTTAAACTCAGTTTCAAGCTTAAAACAGACGGAAATGTACCTATTTTTAAATGCACTGTTGTGATAACATCACAAAAACATTGGCCAGTTGATGAGATTTGAATTGAAATATCGGTACTCGCCCTGTACGCTCGCGTGCGTGTGTGTATGTGTGTGTGTGTGTGTGTGTATGTGTGTGGGTGTGTGTGCAGATGTTTTTGTGGCTTTGATGTTCATGTTTTGATGAATTGTAGGTACAAAGCAACGGCTTTAAGAGGCTGAAATTACAGCACAAATTGCAGACAGGGCTATTTCACTCGTAGAGAGGCATCACGCGGCGCTCTAGGCGTAATTGCTTTCCTTCTTTTTGGCTTCGCTCGGCCTTTCTCAAGGCTCCGGGCCCGTTCCAATTGAGCTCCAATTATATTTCAGCTTGTTTCTTGTTGCATTCCTATCACGAAGTGGCTTCGGAGCAATAAATCTGCGTTTCGTGAAATAAATCCGAACATAAAGGCATGGGAACACTTATTTTCTGGAAGGGCCCGGGGTTAGGTAATGTGCTGCCG
>CM075005.1:31379559-31399559 GCA_037576675.1 Pangasius sanitwongsei
ACACACACACACACACACACTCTGACAAACACATTACAGTCACCGAGTCACCCGTAGTTCATTCTTCGGACATGCAGATCTTCCTGTCAGACAGCTGAAGGCTTTATTTATAACCTGCTGATGACTGTGTGTGTGTGTGTGTGTGTGTGTGTGTGTGTATTTGTGTGTGTGTGTGCACGATGGTCGTAAGGTTACAGACCAATTGGATCTCATTTTCACCAAGACCCACTTTAACCTTCCAGGACTTCCTTTGTGTGTGTGTGCATGCGTGTGTGTGTGAGGGAGAGAGAGAGAGAGCAAGTGTGTGTGTGTGTGTGTGTGTGTGTGCACGCGAATATGCTGTTATACTTGTCTGTTTTTTCATTTTTTAATTGAAATTATTCACGTTAATGAGTGTGTTTGTGACACTGTGAGAGAATGTCAGTGTGTGTGTGTGTGTGTGTGTGTGTGTGTTTGACATCTTGCTGATTTCCCTTTCCCTCCACTTTGAGGAAGCAAAAACCTCGGGAGACTGAAGTGTGTGTGTGTGTGTGTGTGTATAAAAGTGCCTGTCAGTCCATCATGTATCTATCCTGTCGCCCTTGACTTCACCCCAACCCCGGTGTGTGTGTGTGGTGTGTGTGCATGTGTGTGTGCTGTGTGCGTGTGTGTGTGTGAACTCTAAATGTGTCAGCACAACCCCAGCACTGTGTGAGGCTCACACACTGCTCCTGGATTCTAAACATGTCATCGCATAGCCACTGTCAGTGTGTGTGTGTGTGTGTGTGTGTGTGTGTCTCTTGGGGTTTCTTCAGCATTCTTATTCTATTAGTGTGTGTCTCCACCTGGGTTTTGTGTGTGTGTGTGTGTGTGTGTGTGTGATGATGGACTGATGTGTTCCGTGTAGCTGGTGGACTGAAGAACAGGACGAACCTCCATCCTGTAACCTCTCTCTCTCTCCCTGACACACACACTCACACACACACACACACACACACACACCTCTCCCTGACCCTGCGCTGCCTCTCACTAAGAACATCCATAAACTTGTTTTCGCAGATATTAGCCTGGTGCTAATAATATATCCATCAGCCCAACCTATTGAGACTCAATGAGTCACACTGAACCGTATGTGTGTGTGTGTGTGTGTGTGTGTGTGTGAGAGGGAGAGAGAGAACGTGTGACTCACATGATCACCGCAATATCAGAGAAATTATGTTTATTCACATTTAGATCAGACTTCTCGCCTCAGACCTCCCACACACACACACGCACACACACACACACACACACACACACACACATGCACACACACACTTTTATTTCTATTTATACTGTATAACACTTTTCACTGTGAGTCCAAAAATCTAAACATACTTTAATACACTTTTAAAAAAAATTTTTAATTAGACAAAAAGTGTAAATAATCCACAAAAACAATATATGTAAATAATGATAAAATTAAAAAAAAAGGATAAATGCTAAAAGATGTTAGTCCATTAATAAATATTTTTTTTTTAAAAACTTTTAATACATTTAATAAATAAGGTTTTCAATAAAGCAATATTATATGATCATTTATTTTTTATTTTTCTGTTTTTTTTTTTCAATTAAAGGCGTTCACGGTCCTCGAAACCGCAAAAAGTAAACGTAAACGTAAACTCCTCTGTCCTGAAGCTTAAAGTTACAGCTTTACCTCTGACTGCTACAAAGCCCTGACACTGGAGACTCCTTCCATAAACGTTAAATGAACGTCTCCTGACGGAAAACTTTACGCACTTTTTAATGCGTTTGTTACAGTGGAACGTCTGCTGTACACGTCCCTGTGAATGAGCTGTTACTATAGAAACGGTAGCGTATTACAACGAGCTTGTTGATATAGACCTGTGATTTGCGTATTCGTTACCGGTGAAAAGTTTTATATATATAATAAAAATATATATATATCAGTAGTTATTAGGTCCAGAAATCATGTGACTGATGACTTCATTCGATTAAAATCGCCGGATGTCATGTGACACATCAGTAATGAAATCATAAACGTTGTTTTGGGTTTGTTTTTTTTTTTTTTTATGAATGATGAATGTTAGTGGGAAGCTAGACAGCTTTTACATTTTCAGGAACATGGCATGGCAGCTCGCGTCATGCATACAACCACACACACACACACAACCACACACACACACCACACACACACACAACCACACACACACACAACCACACACACACACTATAAGCACCCAAAGAAAACACAGCTGTCGTGTCAGACTTTCGCAAAAACAGGGCAGAATGTCCCCGCCGACGCAGGAAAAAATGAAAATTCAGACATGATCCCCATGAGGAAAAATTTTGGTTTAAATCAAATGAGCTTTTTTTTTTTTTTTTTTTTTGTTTTTTTTTTTAAATGACAGGACAGACTAGCTTGTTTTGGTTACTGAGGTTAAGTTCACTGTTAGCGTTAATTTGAAAAAGATGTACGGCGCCCCAGTGCTGGTTTCCGCAGCGACTTTGTCGACTTTGTTTCAGGCAACTCGGAAAAGGCGTATCATCGACATCACGACATGCAGCACAAGGGCCTTAATGTGATCTTGATGTAGCTAAACAGATTGTTAGCTGGCTAATTACGTAGAATGCTAAGTAGCAAGCTTGATATTTAGCTAGCAGAGGAAAGTTACAAAGTTTTCAACAACTGGAGAAAAAAAAAATTGTATATCTGAATACACAAAATTTACATTTTGAAACATTCAGCAATCTGCTGCTCATGTTTTACTTTTTTTTAACTTTATTAACTTATTGCTGTCTGCCATTTTGAAAAGAAAACTATACGAACTACATGATATGAAGTGAAGGAAAGTTAGCAATTTGAAACACAACCTTGGCTTTGATTTCTGAGGCGAGTTTAGCTGAAGCGTAGCCATACTTAACTAACTCGTGTGTGTGTTTTCTCGAACTCGCTCCAGTGTGTTTTGACTTTGATGTTCATGCTCATTAAGCTGATCGCTTCCTAATTAGCACGCAGCCGAAGTGTGAAGAGGAAAAGCAACGTTTAGGAGTGTGAGTGTGTATTCGGGTTTAGCGTTGCTGCTAAGATGAGGGGGTGTGTTTGTGTGTTTAAGGGTGTGTGTGTGTGTGTTTACAGAATCTCTACATGTCAGATTTCTACATAATGATAGCGATAAGTAACAGGTTGACTTTATGGTATTAAAAAAAATAATTAATTAAATAACTAAACAAACAAAATTTTCAGATTTGACACAAATCTTCTAACACAAATGTTGCCACGTTCCTGTACGTGAGAACCCACAAAACATGGGTTAGCGCTCAATGCTAAGTGTAATCACAGTGTTGTTTTAGCCATACAATATATTTTTTTTAGTAATTCACCAATTAATTCACCAAGTAATTCACTGAGGTAAATGTTGACATTCCCGATAATCTTATGTAATTTCCTGTGATAGAATATCCTTCCATTGTCCATATTAAAGACTTTTAAGGCTGTGCGCTAGCGCAGTTTTGGGGCTGAGTCCTTCGTTTGGCGTTTGGTGTTTCTCGGTTGCCTAGCAACAGTGTCGTCTCAGTGTCCTCTAACCACTTGAATAGAAAGTGTGGTCATTTTTATTGTTTTTTATTGGTAAATTTTTATTATTTTTTACTTCCTTTATACATGTGAGTGATTTTGTGCGTGCCTTACAATTTCTTTAGCCCACACATACACACACACACACACACACACACACACACACACACACACACACACACACACTGACCCTCAAATCACCTGATTGCCTACAAGTACATTAGAAGATGTCTTAAACGAGTCTAATACACATCCTGCCTTCCTGAAAGCACTCAGACACACTACCTAGCTTCAAAGCTATGTGTCTAAGTGAAGTGTGTGTGTGTGTGTGTGTGTGAGAAAGAGAGAATGGGTTGTTTTCACTGTTAATGAGTGTACCACCATGGCCTTTTATGTGTGTGAATACACAAGTCGGAGACACTTACAGCATAAACTAGCTGACCTGTAGGAGGAGACACCACACACACACACACACACACACACTAGACACTTCCTCTACATTAATGTCTGGAGGAAGATGCCTACGTGGACACTTCTTCCACTTCTGCCCAGTTCTTCAAGAAGTGTCCACGTTGGAACTTCCTGTCATCTATAAATGTGAACTAAACATCGTGTATCTCAGGAATTCCCAAACTAGCGCTCGATTACTAATGGGGTCATAATCTGGTCTTTAGTTTTTACTGTTATCATTTATTTAACAAATTGATATTACGAATATCGCTCTTACTATGAGGATGAATTTTCTGTGTTGTTAGTTTCAAAGGTTACTGGGAGTCAAAAACAAGACACATTTAAACTGGTCTTCTTCGCTATCCCAACATGCCACACTAGCGCCAGACTTCAGCAATAAAAACAGACCGTCCACCTCCGCTAGTTCGCTAAGTGATGACGCTCTGAATGACTCTGAGTCAGTGGGAAAACAGAAATCAAGAACAGGAAAATATCCCTACATGTTTATTTAATAAATATGGATTTGAAAAAAAAAGCGTAGGGTGGTCCAACCTCAGAAACTGCGTCTCAATTCGCCGCCTTATGCTATGCTTTGTGAAGAAAAAGTACATACTTTTGAGTGTGTAGCAAAAAAGTAGTATGCAAGTACTGAGACATACTAACTAAGACTTCATGTAACGGAAGGTAGCTTTGTTGCCTAGATACGCACGCTAACAAACTAAACAAACTCATCGCATTTCAGCTTTTCTTCATTCATGATTCCTTATTTCATTTGTACTATATAATTTCATTTACCATTCTTTTGATTTATTTTTCCACAGTTTGCAGGTTGAATTCGGCGAAGAAAACCGTTACAAATCTCCTCTTCCTCCTTCACGCAAGGAACTGTGGGTAATATGAGCTGAAAAAGTGTCCACGGATCCACACATCGGTATGTCCAGGTACTGATTTCAACATACTACGACTTGGGACGCGCTAATTCTAATCTCGGATACTATGTAGGACGGATAGAAGGCGAATTGTCCAAAACGTTTAGGAATACTGGATCCGATGCGGCCATCTTGGAACAAGCACGTCGCGCATATGCAGGCGTGTATCACTTTTTCATTCATAGTTGCCAGGTAGGAAAAAAATATTCAGTGAGGTGTTTATGTAATGATCACCAGAGGGTTTTTTTTTAACTTAAGAGAGAAAATACTCTACTTTGTATTGACTTCACACAAAAGAAAATTTAACATTTTATACGTTTGTTTAAATGTAACACTTGGTTCAGCAAATTCTCACTTTTGCAAAACGTCGTGCTGCTTTTTTTTTTTTTTTTCCCCGAATCCCACCACCTGCTGCACTACTCACAATTTTTACCAGCCAAAGAAATTAGCTTGAACTGATAGACAGTATTTCCAGAATAAGGAAAATGAAGGGATGTGGAAACAGACTTATCTGAGCAAAATGCTAGCACAACATGGCATTTAAACACATCACAGTGACAAGCAATAACGAATAAATGTTAGCTAAAACCGCTCTGCCTTTGTGTCGACGCCGCAAACACGCCGTCCTTCATCGCAAAAGACATTATCAAGAAGAGGATAAAGACGACATAAAGTCTCCGTGATTCAACTACTCACTTATTTTCCACACACACCCACTTACGAATGAAATTACGTCAGTTGTCGCATATTGGAGCGTTCACTTGCCTGGTGCGCTAGCTAGTAACTTCATGATGTCTTCCCACGCGTTTAACTCATCTCAGTTTGGTATCACTCCACCCCTTAGGCCACGCCCACCAAAATCTGAAGACGGATTTTCGACGATGTGTAACAATGTTATTAGCAGCAAGCTAATAAATATAATAATTAAAGCAGATATTTTATAGGAAAAACAGAAAGATTGTGTGTTTATTTTAACTCTAACTAGATCACATATCCAGCCGTTGAGCTACAGCCACCTACCAACCTACGACTCCGTATTTCCGCTTCGAATAACAATAGCGAGATGCTGAGGTTATTGTGTTTAAAACCATTTCGCTGTGCAGCATGTTATCACGTTGTGTCTGTAGCATTACACCTTGTTGTAAACTTGTGCACTTTACTGGCTAAACAGATCCATATTCCATGGTTTGCAAGTTTAGACGATTACTGCGTATGTGTGATAAACTGCACTCCATGCCTTTGCCTTCACCGTATATATTATCTGGCTAGAATTTAGATTCTGAACTAGGTTGTGTTTACATTCACTTCTCAACTTGAATGTTTAAATCGGATGTGTATTTTATTACGGGTGTCATGTTGACTTTCGTTATAGACATTAAATATTTACAGTTACTTCTGTAGGTAGCACAAAGATGCCGCTAGAAGAGAGAGATACGCCAGTGTGTAATATCGAACACCAAATATGCCTTTACCATCTACATTCAGTGTTAATGGACAATTGTGTACAGCAGATTTTTGTTAAAAACTATTTTTAAAAATGCCAAATTTTTCAACTTAAAATAAAATGGCTGAACATGTTTAAATACTGCCTTTTAAGAGCATGACATATGGATTAGAGGTGTGTATCGTCTTCTGAGATGCGTTGAAGATGCCTTGAACTCGAACGGGTTAAATTTAGTTGTAGGCCACGCCTCCTTTTACAGGGATTGACAGGTGACTGTAATATGTGTGACTTAAGGGGGAAAAAAAAACCCACAGACATTAAATTCCACAAATGCTTTTTGTTAAGAAAATGACTATTTATTTTTTAAAATAAGTTTAAGGAATCCAGTGATATATGTAAATAATCCATAAACCGATTAAAGTGCCAAATAACAGTTATACAAAAAGTAAATCTGTACAAAAAAAATTACAAAATTGGAATGTGGCTTTGGCTATTCGAGTTAATGGCTTTGTTTTTTTTTTGTTTTTTTTTGTTTTTTTTTTAGTGTTTATGATTGTCTTGTACGTCACAGAGCCTCTGTGGGCTTCTGGAAATTGGTCTTCATCAACCAAACTCAATCGATAAACAATAAACTGATGGATCTGCCAGCGTGGACAGAAAAAGTCTGACATCACATTTTTGTACACTCGAGTCTGGCCTCTGGATTTGATCCATTCCCGGCGCTACCAAAATTCCAAAGTTCTTCAAATCCGTAAATCCAAGATGATTATGATTCTACAAGTCTGAGTCCGACGCTACTTAGATCCAAATGTGTCCAATTACGCACTGTGTTGTAACTTCAGCAGTCCATTAATCCATATTTGGGCATCATATTGGTTTAACTCTTGCTCTGGAACCTTCTACTCTTTGGTCATCTTAAACAAGTCTCTTTGGGATTTCCCATGTCCTCACTGGCTGATTCTGCTCGACCTCTCTATTTTTATCCAAAATTGCTACGTGTTTGCAGACTTATCAAACTCTCGGATTCATAAATCCATGATTTGGTATCGTGTTAGCTGGAGTTTTGCACCTTTTGCTTTTTTTGGTTATACTGAAGAAGTGTTTTTTTTTGCACTTGGCTCTCACTATTGGCTGCTGGTCCTGTAGGTCTTTGGATCTCTAGCCATCTTATCAGTTGATGTCTCTGAGGTGTTTGGATCTCAGTTTAAATCCACAGCAATCCACAAATACATATATTTTTGGTATCCATTCGAGTCTTGCACCTTTCACTCTATGGTCATATTTTGGGTTTGGCTCTCGCTATTGGCTGAAGTCCTCGTGGTTCTGGATTTCCTGCGCTCCCACAGGCTGTTTCAGCTTGACCTCACTTATTAAAATCCGATTTTTATTCAGAACCATCGTGTGTGCAGATTCAAGAGAGCTGTTGGCTCCGTTAGTCCATATTTTGATATCATATTAGTTTGAGTCTTGCACCTTTCACTCTTTGGTCACATTGCTATTGCTATTGGCTGATGTCCTCGGGTCTTTGGCTTTCCAGTGTCCCCATTGGCTAATGCAGCGTGACCTCACTTTATCTTGGCGGGTTTGAGCTCTTTGACTTGCATGTGTAATGTTTTGTGGACGGCGAGAGTCCTGGACTGACAGAAACCTTTTCCACACTCCTGGCATTTGAACGGCTTCTCTTTGGAGTGGATATACCTGCAGAGAGAGAGAGAGAGAGCGAGAGAGAGAGAGAGAGAGGCCTGTTAGTGGAAAGTATCAAATTTAAGAGCCAAATTCACATTACACACTTGTTTTCAGTATCCGAGGCAAAATCTCCACAGATCAGGGCTTGTTACGTTGTTAATGCTCATTAAACACAATCAGTGATTTTGCCCTGGAGTTTAAGCCCATGACAAGATTTATAGGTTTAATAAAAATATTAGTCTGATACCTGTGTGATGATATATCAGTACATATCACCATTATTCAATGATGAAGAAATCTAAAACAGTTTTTTTTATATTGCTCACAATGTCTTTTCAGTGTAAAAGACGGAATCTCCAGGTGCACTACATCACATGAAAATCAGAGTAAATATCTGAAAACTGATATTAAAAGCCATGATGTTGGGTTGGACAGATATCATGCGGTGAATTTATTGTTTTGTTCCATGTTTTTGAGGGAAAACTGTCTCTTACCGGTGGTCCCGGAGATGATCTTGCCTCCTGAAGGCCTTGTGGCAGATGTCGCATGTGTACGGCCTCTCGTCCGTGTGCGTGCGCTCGTGGATCAGCAGATTGTACGACTTGGTAAAATGGCGGCCGCAGAACTTGCACACGAACTCCTTCTTGGTTTTGGAAGGCAGCCGCCCTCGGCTCGGCTTCCTCTCGGGCGAAGCCAGCTTGGCCACGTCGAGTAGGCAACCTAGGGAGGGCGTGTTCGTGTGCCCTCCACCTCCAACGGACACGCTCAGGTCCTCGGCCTTCAGCGGCTCTTCCTGAGTGGCGGCGGCGGCCAAGTTGGCGAAGTCAAAGCGTGGCTTGCTCTTCGCTTCCTGTTTGGCTGGATGCATGAGCTGAGGGAGGAGCGGGATGGAGGGAAGAGGGAAACGAGAGAAGGTGCAGCGGGGCAAAAATGGAGGATATCCCAGCGTCCAATGGTGCAAATGGACGGCGTGAAGCGCACTGAAGCTGTAGATCCCCGGCATTTGATCGGCGGGAAGATGGAAGCCGTTGGACGTTTGGAGGAGGGAGTAATTGGCCAGTTGGAGGGATGGATGAAGAGGTACAGGAGCAGGAAGTGTTTTACTACCCATGATTCCTATGCGGATTCTAAGTCGATCAGCAGTGGCTGTGGCCTGAAAAACAGACAGATAAATAATTAATTCGGATAATTAAAACAGATAAATAATTAGTTCCTCATTTTGTGGACCTGAGCTAATTTATATGAAAAGGCCACATCATAAAATCACAC
Organism: Pangasius sanitwongsei; assembly: GCA_037576675.1. Lineage (NCBI taxonomy): Eukaryota > Metazoa > Chordata > Actinopteri > Siluriformes > Pangasiidae > Pangasius > Pangasius sanitwongsei. The sequence goes on from CM075005.1 coordinate 31,388,894, forward strand.
ATTTATGCACTGATCACTGCATCAAAATAAGCGTATCATCATGCCAATGTGCAAAACTAGCATACCAGTAGTAAAATACACAAGATACAGATCAATCAGGCAAGCATCATTGGGAAAGTACACAGGCTACGTCCCAAATCACATAACATTTACTTCTCAAAATACTAGCTATGCCAAATAGATTTGTGTTTCTCATGGGTCACCATGGAAATGTGCAAAATTGGCATAACTTTGTGCTAACTAGCGTGTCGAAACACAGTGACCGCCAATCAGACCAACATCATACAAGTATGTGGTTACGTCCCAAACCGCATAGTCATTTACTTAAAATAGCATCTCAAAAATACTAGCTATGCCAAAGCATGTGGTATTTCTCATGGATCGTGATGCGAATGTGCAAAGCTAGAATAGGGTGTCAAAAAATCATCAATCAGGCAGCTCACATGATTCAAAATGATTTCAAACAGTGTCCATTATGAACAGGCATCCTGACATATTAATATATATTCACATAATAGTCGGATATCAGAATAGTAGTTGTAAAATGTTTTTAAAATGTTGAAATCTTAAGGTTTATCAGGACTTAAAAAGTTTAAGGAGACATTAAATAGTGTGCCAGAATAGTAGCTACGACACCAAACCGCACGTTTTTACGCTAAACGGCAAATCGACAGACAAAATCAGATAACTCGTCATCCGTCCAGTGACATTTCATCAAATCCTGCTCCTGCTCGTCCCTGTTTAGCTTTAGACATTTATTTGTTGTCTTTAGCTAGGTAGCTAACTGATTTCCTGGCTTTAGACATGCTTCTTTTAAGATTTCTCAAGTCGTTTAACTTAATGTCAAAGATTTTCAAGACACCTGGCCTGAAACAGCACGCACATCAAAACATAAACTGCACTTGTCTGGGGAAACAAAAAAAAACGCCCATGTCTGACAACGTGATACTGGCAAAGCATGTGTGTGTTTGTGTGTGACACAGAGACACAAATGCACTTTAAACCTGCTAGACATGAGTGTGTGTGTGTGTGTGTGTGTGAGTTAGTGTGTTTTGGCGAAGGCGTTCTGTAGAAAATGTGCTCGGGGCGTCTGAGCTGACAGACAGAGAAAGACGCCCGAGCGGAGTGACATACCTGCGCTGAGTGTTTAATCTGGCCCGATACACACCGACACAAAGCACAATAACACCTCTTTGTTTGAACCTCATGATTGACACACACTCTCCCACACACACACACACACACATACTGACTCGGGCTTGTTTACTGTATCTCGAGGATCGTTGACTTGTTTCCTCATTTCTGGCTTATGGGCTGAAATTCAACTCCATGTGAATGTAATTACTTTACACGCTCCCAGGTTTTATTTCACCTATAAAGAAGAGCGATAGTTGTTTTTTTTTTTCTTTTTAAAAATGCATAACGTAGTATTTTCACTGACAATCGCATTGTAGCATTTTGAAAAATGTTACAAAAAGAAGTGATTAATGTGTAAAGTAACGGTCCTCCCCCTCTGCATTTTCCCTGAAATCTGTCATGATGATGTAATATCGATATCGCATTGAATCATATCACGATAAACATTTCTGAACATGATCAGTGATTGGATGCAAAAAAAAAAAAAAAAAAAGGGTTTGTAGTTTGACTTTTCTCCAGACCACTGTTGAATAATTTATGTTTTGTAAATGTTTTTGTAAAAATCTACCCTTTTCATTGCATTGTTCTGCTCTTTCATTAGCAAAGCTAAACATTATGACACCTTGCGTAATCTTCAAGTACGGAGATCGGTTTTGTCATTTTATCCACGTCTGACTCGCACACGCTCAGCGAATCCTCAAACGCACAACGACCAGGGCCTTATATAAAGGGCCTTATATAAATAAAAATATCTATAGATCTGTAATTATAGCATTTTTAGTTTTAATTATGACGTTCCTGTCTTAAACACTAATCTGAGGGAATGTACGTGAAGAGGCTGTAGTGCACTAAAATAACATATTACATACGCTGTAATATTAATATGTAGTAAACACACACACACACACACACATATATACATATATATAAATTGCATATTATATAAAGAGCAATGTTAAAACAAGAAATATTAAAGAATTATTCAAGTGTATTTGCCAATTAATATTGCAATCAATTGGAGTTTTTTGTTTTTGTTTGTATTGTTTTTATCTATTCATGTTCCAAATATATTGATTTGTAAAGCAAACACTTAATAATAATAATAGTATTAATAATAATGACGTTATTATTATTATTGTTATTATTATTATTATTGTTATTATTCCATACATATGTACTGCACATATAGGGATCATAGAGTCCCAACCGGAATACCAGGAAGCTCCCTACTGGACACGAAGTGCACTACAAAGGGCGTAGAACGGAATATCAGACATGCCGTCCCTTATAAACGACAAGTGCACTTGAGAGGGTAAAAAACATTCAAACTCTTCGTCATCCACTCACACACAGTAAGACCTTCATTCCTAAATGGCCTGATTCTTGATGTATTGTTACTATTACTGTTATCATTAAACATATATTGTAAGCATCCATGTACGATTTTTGACGAAAAGACGTGACTCGACGAATCGTTCTGGAAGAAAATAAAGAGTGAAACAGCCCTAATTAGGCTCCCTACGGCGCAAAGCTCCCCCCGGGGATTTGGGCGGCTCTGATCACGCTGCAGAAGTAATTGACTTTTACTCGCCAGGTCATTAGAAGAGATCAGCGCTAGACCTTTAACCCTTTGAAGTGAGCAGAGGCTACACCCGAGCGCCCCTAAGCCCTAGAACCGAGCACCGTGAGGTGAGAGATAACCGTGATTTCATCTCGCCGTGATGTATTACCTATAAGCTGCTAAACTTTTTAGGGTGCCTAGCTGCTAATTAGTCAGATTTGTACACAAGATTTTTTTTTTTTTTAAATTCACAATGGCAGGAGGAATCAGCATCACTGCCCTAAACACTAATCCGAGGGGGAAGGTGATGAAATGGAATCAGGGGGTCAGAAGAAACTGACATGCAGTGCACTACATACGCTGCGTAGAAAGTAATGAAATGAGTACTAATAAATAAGGAGCAACAGACGTGTAGTGCACTACGTAAAGTGTAGAAATCAGACACTTGCCTTAGGCCATGCATTTGTATAGGCACTAGGGATCTGGATATTAACTGGAAATGTCGTGCACTACATAGCACAGAACTGAATCGTATCCTGAAACCAACATCTGGTGCACTTGAGAACGTGGTCTTGTAGTACACTACACACTACTACAGTGCACTACAAAGGGTGTAAGGGTGTAGAAACCTTAGATTACACTAATGTAGGCCTGCAGGACATCGTGTGTGTGTGTATATATATATTTATATATATATATAGATGTTTTGTATTACTAGGGAGTAGACATGGATTTGGGATACAGCCTATCTGCCCCTGAGTGACCTTCTCTTATTGTAGGTCTATAGAAAAGTGTGCTCTATTTCTGTAGCCTGTAAATAAGTAAACAAATAAATAAATAACCCCCCCCCCCCAAAAAAAAAAAAAACCTCCTGTCATCATGTCACTAAAAAGTGTCTGAGTGTTTGAGAGAAAAAGAGAGTGTGAACTGCCAGCCATCACATCAGAGCTCAAACACATCAGACGTGTATTGGAGAGGAATTAGCCGCTAATTTCAAACGTGTTTCAAAAAACGTCGAGCGTTTGAGGCCAGAAATCATGCTAAAGTTCTAATTAGTGTTGTCGCCACGTCAGTGGGAAGGACTCAACCTCAATTCAAAACTCGTCTTTTATTCAGGATGAGTCAAGTGTAATCTGTTTTCAATTATTCAGGCTGTTTTGTTTGCCCCCCTCCTTTTTTTTTTTTGTCAGTTAGCAAAGTGGCTAACTGAGGCGATTCCGAGTCGCCCCCCCCCTTCTGCCCCCCAAGAATGTTCTCGCGCGTATCACCCCTCGCGCCCTAAAGCAACAACACGCACTGTTTTTTTTTTTTTTTTTGCGTTCTATTTCTGCATACTACTTAGTAGTGTAGTACGCTAGAGTTACTGTACCGTTACTGCACTATTTGTTTTTAGTGCTTACCCTTTTTCTGCTGAAGGGCGCGAAAGGTGATGCGCGCGCCAAACCACTTGCTCGCGCGAGCTCTCTCTCTCTCTGTGTGTGTGTGTGTGTGTGTGAGAGAGAAAAACCGTTTTTTTTCCTTCTCAGATTAGCCACCTGACTGCAAAAAATGACACATAAAACCAGATTTTATACAATTTTTTTCGTTTTGTGAACGATTAAAGATTTTACATTTAATCTAGTGGATGGATGAAACATTTTCTGAAGAGATTGTGAAGTCTTTTTGACGTAAATTTCAAATAAACGCATGCTAACTCTTTAAACACGGGCTAGTTGTTAACTTATTATCAGTTTCTTATTGTTATTATTCTTTAAATAGATTTAAATGTAATAGAAAGCTGTTTTGGAGGTTGTTTTATATTCATAAACGGTTACACTGGGTTTATTTATGTGTTTTATCAGATTACAGAAGCAAACCATGCATTTAAAGAAAAAAAAAACAATTAAGGTTTCTATAAATTGTTAGGAAAATAATGTTTTGTTTTAAGAACAGGATAAACGGCATCCTTTGCTCTGGAGAATGACTTTTATCCCGTGATAAATTGTTCTCCTGATAATGTGTATTTAATATCCAGGTGCAGATTGTTTGGTTTGGCCAGAGCTCATGATCTGGAGCTTTTAGAAGAATGTAAATATTTAATCTAATAATGACACTTGGCTTTTATTTTACTGTTGATCGCTATAATAAGAGCCATTAATCAATATTTTACTGCAATTCTAGCTGTCTTAGTGGAGGCTCGTGCTGTTGTAAAAGCACTAAAAAGTCGGTTTTAAGTCGTTTGGATTCGCTTTTAAACGACTTGCACAGAGGAAACACTGCATGCAATTAAGTGGAAATATAAAAATTCACACACATATATATATATATATAAACATATAACTAAAATAAAAAGGAAAATAAAACGCATAGTCTATCTTTATGCGTTTTCTTTCCATGCAACATAACTGAATGCAATTATTTATTCACATATGCAAATAAAAATACATCTATTTAATATTCAACGCCTATAAAAATGAATGCAATGCATGTATTAAATTTATTAAAAAAATTTTTACTGCATGTTTTAGGTGCATGAAGTTCACTGAAATGCACGCGCCACCTGTTCATCATCATCATCATCATCATTATTATTATTATTATTATTATTATTATTATAACAATGCACGCACTTCCAGTTTCGGTTTATTTTTTTTTATTTTTTAAATTTTTTATATATATTTTTTAAAAAAGTTGTTATGTAATAAGATGTACACGCAGGAATGCAACCAACGATTCAGTTATTTTACATCCTGGCGCGCGCGAGCGCACGCACGAGCTCCGAGATAACTTTTCGTAAAAAGTTTGCGTTTTTTTTTTGTTTTTTTTTTAAGAAACAAAAAAAAGTCGTGTTAAAAAAGTTCATACCAAGCGCGCGCGCATCGCATCGCACCGCATCGCGCTGTTTTCTCAACGCACACACCGACAGCTTCGGATTTATTATCCAACGCACGCTTATTTTAACAAGTCGAGCAATGCATGCGTGGTGTGCAAACATCAGAATGCAGATGCAAATGCAGATTTAACAAAAAAAAAAACAAAAAAAAACAAAGAAAAAGAAAAGATATTTCAGTGAAGAAATAAATATATAAAAGTGGAAATAGTTACCAGCTCGCGACGCGCAGGACGATCCGGTGGAAAAGTTTTTAATTCTTCCCACGCAAAGAAAGTTGCATGCAATGCAAAGTCTTCAGTTCTCACACACACATAACCCATACACACACACACACACACACACACACTCGCTCTCTCTCTCACACACACACCCACACACCGCAGCAGCTCCACACAGCTGTTAGTGCAGGATTAAACTTTCTCTCCCCGCGTGCGTGTGTGTCTTTCCTTCTCTTTCTCTTTCTCTCTCTCTCTCTCTCCTCTGTACTGCGGTCCCAAAAACCCACACCGCCTCTTTATTGTAACCAAACCCTCGCGCGTCATATGGCCAAACCCACACACACACACACACACACACACGCAGAGAGAGAGAGAGAGAGAGAATGAATCTGAAATGAATCTGAATCTGAAAGAGAGAGAGAAAGTTTGTTACACTTTCGCAGCGTAGTTGAACACCACACACACACACACACACACACACACACACACACCATGTTACACATCATGTTACACAGTGCACATGCACACGTTACATTTCACTCTCAGAGTGTGATTTAATGCCTGTAAATAGGAGGATAAAAACAAATTAAGCACACACACACACACACACACAAACGCACAGCGGATGCAACACTCGCGAGCGCAAAAAGTTTTTTTTTGTTTTTGTTTACTTATTTGTTTGTTGTTCAGTTGCGTCATCGGTGTTAAACAGCATTTATATTCGCGTTAGAATCACATGATGAGCAAAATATGATAATAATGTCTAATCTATTATAAAAAAAAATGTTTGTTTATGTTTGTGTTTATGTTTATTTATTTACAGCCTGTCATTAATTCGTGGCGTTATATCCACCTCTCTATTTATTTACATGTTTATTTATTTTGTTTGTTTGAGTTCACAGGTCAGTTTTTAGTTTTATTACATTTATATCAGTACGTGTCGGTCTTCATGTGCTGAGAATAAATCTGCAGATATATACATGTGTGTATGATATAATGATATAATGGTATAAATAATAATATAATAAATAATTTTATGACGCAGCTGCGCGCGCTAATAAACCGATACACAAACAAACAGCCGGAATAAACAAACAAACAAACAAATAAAAAAAAACAAGCACATAGGAACAAATCTGATCCAGTGCATTTCATTTTCATTTCACTTTTTTAGTAATTTTAGTGTCGCAGGTTTGATTGAAATGTAATAAAGTGGGATTTATTCTAGTGATTATTATTATTATTATTATTATTATTATTATTATTAGTGCGTCACTCACAGCTCACACTGACTGAGTGTAAACTTTTTACTTCACACTTTCTTTTTTTTTTAACCCGCACCTGAGAAATCCAAATGAGATTAACAGCAACACTACAATGGGCTGAAAGTGTGAATCTTCTCCTTCTTCTTCTCTTCCTTTTGTTTAATCTTCCCTTCTTTCTTTCTTTCTTTCTTTCTTTCTTTCTTTCAAAACACAACTGTTTCAGACTCGAGCAGAAGAAACGCGCGTCTCACTTCCATCCTTCAATCTGTCCATCTGTCCTGCGTTTAAAGGTTGTGTTACACCACGAGGACGACTTTTTTCTTTTTATAAAAGAGAGAGAGAGAGAGAGAGAGAGAGAGAGAGAGAGAAAAGAAAATCCGCACTCACGCGCATGATGTATGATGTTGCACGTGTGAATAATTTGCAGGAAATTATTATTATTATTATTATTATTTGCATATTAAACATGTTCCGAAGTTTCATGGTTTTAACTTTTTTTTTGTTTTGGTTTGTTCTTATCTCAATATTTTAAGGCTTCAAAAACACAGAAATGTCATGACGTCATGTTATGAGAAATATGTGTGTGTGTGTGTGTGTGAGAGAGAGAGAGAATGAGTTGCATTTCTAAAATCAAATTCGCAAATCACGGACAGGAGTGAAGCTGTGTGTGTGTGTGTGTGTGTGTGTGTGTGTGTTAAAAACCCTGCCGGTGAGTAAAAAGCGCTCAAGACGCGCCACCTAGTGGAGAGCAGCTCTCCTTCACCTCACATTTTCTCCATGACCCGAACCAGGTCAAGCTACAAACAAACAAACAAACAAGCAAACAAATAAACAAATAACGGATGTAAAGTAGTTGAATCGTGGTTTGCATTCCTACATGTACATCTTATTAAATACCAAAATAAATAAATAAAATGAAAATAAAAAACAAACCAAAACTGGAAGTGTGTGCATTGTTATATAATAATAATAATAATAATAATAATAATAATAATTATTATTATTATTAAAGGAAAGCGAGGTGAAACTAACTTTATTTATTTATAATAATTGCAAGAAGCAGACAAATTGTAATAAATTAAAATGAGTTTTATCCATGAGGAAATTCAGACTCAGCTGCTACAGGAGTTAATATATGGTAATGAGATGCACCGAGTGGGCGGGGCTTAAAGGGAAAGTGGGCGTGTCTTCAAGTGCAAATATTTAACAGTTATTATTTTTACTAGTGTTGTGTTACTTCAAAACTGGATATAATGCAAACCCACAATCCCGCTGCATACAATTCTGCCTTCTGATATCTGATTGGTCGTCAGGTGTTGATTAGTTTTCTAGAACAGCAGCTCTGACAGCAGCGCAGGTTTACATTAATGCGCTCGTTCTAGTACGTTATCGTTTCTATAGCAACAGCTCATTCGCAGGGACGTGCACGGCGGACGCTCCACATAAACACTTTTTTTTTAAACCGTGTGCAATCGCTGATGTGGAGAAGTTTTCTTAAAGTGAGTAAAGAAGATGTGTATTTAACATTTATGGAAGGAGTCTCCAGTGTCAGTGCTTTGTAAAGGTGTAACTTTAAGTTTTGCGACATCTTCAGGACAGAGGATTTTCTTTGCGGTTTCTCGGTCACATGACAAGCTGCGTTATTTTTGTCTTATTAACGTAAGTGAGATGTAAAATGTAACTATAAACGGATAAAAAGTGTCATTCTTTATAAAGAATAAAGAAAGTATTGTAACTGTTGACAAGTTGCTGTGATATAAGAGGAATAAAACACTTGGGAACATGACGTTATAGGAAAATAATAAATGTTGGCATGGTAACAGTAACTCTGCTACGTCACACCGTTGATTATTTTCCTATAACAGCACGATACAGAGTGTAGATAATGGCGAGCAGGACGCCATTTTGAAGAAGTTATTAGCATTTATTTATCCTGTGTGTGTTAATTCTCACAGATGTTTTTAGCCAGCTAGCTAACATGAACCAATCTGACAGGATTTAGAAAATTTTTACGTTCATAAATCTTCAAAATCGGCACTGATATTAGCCAGCTAGCATGCCTAAGCTAACCTGACAGGGTTTTTTAAAAAGTCGTGTTCATAACTGTTCATAATTGACCCTGCTAACCCTAGCCAGCTAGCAATTTTAAGCTAACCTGACAGGACTTCTGAGGAAACCTTTTCGCGCGCAGTCATAAAACTACTTTTGGCATGTTGCTATTCAGAAACGTTACGTTTAAAGAGAACGTCTTTGAGTTTATATGTTTTTAGACAAAACCTGCTTGTTCAAGGAGCTAAAGTGCTGCAGACAAGAGAAACGCTAATGCTAAACATCTACAATCTTCTAATATATAACGTAACCAATTTTACTTGTGGATGAAAATGTATTCAGAAATACTGTCACAGAAAAAAACGAAACATTTGACGTTAGAAATCACAGAAATTCACAGATGATAGAGAACATGCTAAAAATGTGTAGCATTAATAATAATAATAATAAAAGTGACTAATTAAAAACATTTGACTAGACAAGAATGTTTTCCAGCCAATTGTTAATTGAAATAAATTTCAGTTATGTTTAAAATGTTAAAAAAGTGTCAATTTTACATTATAAAAGTTATTTTTACCATGACGTAGCTTGCTAGCTAGCTAGTGTAATAGCGTAATTAATGTGACAGAGTGCAATCGGATGGAATAAAACTATTAATAATAAACTATTATGATCTTATAACAACATTAATCTTAATGAGTTCGTCCATTTTAGCATCAAGTAGAGTACTGTAATAAATTTTAAGTCATTTATGTAAAAGCTAATTAAGAGTTGGACTTTTCCGTTGTAGGGTTCCCTGGAGAAACACCAGAAGAACAAGTGTAGAAAATTAATCAATCATCTCAAAGCTGACGTTAATGAAATTAGCCAAAAAAATGAAAGCGGGATGAAACTTCTCTTTAACACAGTCAGCTACGAGGCTAATGTCCCTAACGAGGTAAACTTAATCGCAGTAATACCACATGCGCATAAACACTATTAAATAAGAAGTATGTAATCATTGAAAGGGATAAACTCCGCCTCCCCAGGCACTAAGCCACGCCCCTACACGTGTTTTCTCTCTGTGACTTCGTACATTTGTCCATGTTTATAGACAACGGCGCGTCTCATCAGCACATCGACACTGAACACCGCCAGAAGGACGATCGAGGAGACGTCACTGTGGGAGGATTTAGCGCACTACGCTAACCTGGAGGCTATATGCTTCCATTACTTGTTAGCTACGTTAGCACTGAAAAAGCAAAATTAAAACTTCCGACACTGAACATGTCCTGAGTAATCGATTAAGTTTTGGGTTAAAAAGGGGCCATGAGACTGGTTAAAGAAAAGTATGATAGTGGGTGTGGATGTTGGATTTCGGGGTTTTGGCGTGGGAGTGGGAGGGGGGAGGAGGGAGGAGGGAGGGGGTTTGGGTCTAATAGCGGGAGAAAAACAACCAGAAAACACGATACAGACCACAATAACTGCGCAGGACATTTTATTAGACTGTAATCTGAGCCGCGTTCACGAACAGAGAGAATTCGCTGCTGGTCTTATGAGGAAAGCGAGGCCGTGCTGGACGCTG
>CM075005.1:31412926-31427364 GCA_037576675.1 Pangasius sanitwongsei
TGTGTGTTGTGTGTGTATGTGTTACCGTCTGTATGTGTATTTAATGTGTGTGTGTGTGTTGTGTGTGTATGTGTTACTGTCTGTATGTGTATTTAATGTGTGTGTGTGTTGTGTGTGTATGTGTTACCGTCTGTATGTGTATTTAATGTGTGTGTGTTTGTGTGTGTGTTGTGTGTGTTACCATCTGTATGTGTATTTAATGTGTGTGTTTGTGTGTTGTGTGTGTATGTGTTACTGTCTGAATGTGTATTTAATGTGTGTGTTTGTGTGTGTGTGTTGTGTGTGTATGTGTTACCGTCTGTATGTGTATTTAATGTGTGTGTGTGTGTTGTGTGTGTATGTGTTACCGTCTGTATGTGTATTTAATGTGTGTGTGTGTTTAGTAATGTGTAATGTTTAATGTCTGTGTGTGTGTGTGTGTGTTACTGTCTGAATGTGTATTTAGTCTGTGTGTGTGTGTGTGTGTGTGTTACTGTCTGAATGTGTATTTAGTGTGTGTGTGTTTAGTAATGTGTAATGTTTAATGTCTGTGTGTGTGTGTGTGTTACTGTCTGAATGTGTATTTAGTTTGTGTGTGTTACTGTTTGTGTGTGTGTATGTTGTGTGTGCATGTGTGTTAATGTTTGTGTGTGTGTGTGTGTGTGTGTTTTATGTGGTCCCGAAAAACAAATTGATTTTTACAAATATATTTTGATAAATTTTAAGTAACGCACCTCGACGTCCGCATTAAACCGCTGTCGGTTTTTATCCTCTCTCCCGTCATGTCTTTGGCCCTCATTTGCATATCAGAACGCGATTGGCTCGTATGTGTTATGATGTAATTTGCATATTGATATATTCTTGATTAGGAGAGTTTGAAGTGTTGAGAGAGTTTCTGTGCTGAACCACGTCGAGACATTTAATACGCAATAAAGGAAAAGAAAGTTACGATCTTTAAAAATAGTACATGTGACGTTAAGCTCCGCCCCTTTAACGTTAATAAGCTTCACATGAACTTCACATGCGAAAATAAATGAGTCGTTTGTAAAGAATCACTTCTAATTTTTACACTCACTTCATCTGCAATTTGTTTTCACGTGATTCTTTTATACCCATTTGTTTTCGCACGTGACGTGACGTTCACACACGTCGTTTAATTTTCACACTAAAATTTTTTACTTGTTTTCCTTTCCGCATGTGTTTTTATTTTCACGTCATTTTCACGTGATTTTGCTGTTTGCAGTTTGCTGAAAACTGTCTCTTTTTCTTTCTTTTTTTTTATTTGTAATTTTTTCTTAAAAATTTGAAAAATACATTTTTCTAAAATAATTGCTCTTAAACTTAAATTCTTAAATTGTTCTTAATAATATTGTATTTTTCTGAAGATGAAATTTGCTATTTTTCTTAAAATTAGATTTTAATTTTTTTTTCAGATAGACTAAATATTAAGTTGAAATTTTCCTTCGAAAATTCTTTTCCAGCTAGAATATTCCGATTTTCCAACAGGAATTCCGGATGAGGATAAGATCAGGATGTTCTGTTACGCCGGCATAATGTCACTAACGAGACAGGAACGTGGCATTCGGGAACGCGGATATATTTCACGTAAACAGTAACACACGTCCGCTTTAACGCGCTGTGCTGACTGTCCCGATCTTCCGAACTTTTTTTTTTTTTTGGAAGTGAAGGATGATGGAACTGTTTTCGGTGCTGGACTCGGAAAACCTCGGGACCCGTGTGGGTGCGTGTTGCAGAGTGTCAGCAAATCTGCCTGCCTTGGTAACTGTTGCGGCGTTGGACAAACATTACGCTCTGAGCTTCGGTTAGACAAACAAACATTTACTCGCGTGTAATGGTGTCCTAACGCAACCTGGACCGAGCCGAACTGGAATTAATTTAAAGGGCTTGTGCAGTTTTCCGGGGATTTTTTTTCCCCGGTTTTAAGCGCTGTAATTCAATTTAAACTGGTGGAAATAAGATGCTTATCGATCCGCTAGCCGCTAGCGCGCGCGCGAGTGTTTGTGTGTGTGTGTGTGTGTGTGTGTGTGAGAGAGTGTGTGTGTGAGAGTGTGTGTGTGTGAATGACTAATTCTTTGCTAATTCTATTTTTTTTTTTTTTGCTAGTTCCTTCAGGTACTGTATGCAGCTAAAATGTTGCAAAGATGTTGATGATAACAGATAAGCTGCTGTGTATCCTATAAGTCTGGCTAATAGTTATTAATATTAGCATTAGAATTAGCATTAGCATTCATGCTCGAACTGTTGCACTGAATCACCAAAACGGCTGCTTGTTGGTAGATTAGCGTCCGATTTCATTCTGACGGAAATTTTTTTTTTTTTACCTTCATGCCATTTTTTTTGTACATGTTGTCTCTCGGATAGCTAATCGTCTGTTAGCTTCTCTCTTTATCATCTTAAAATCATACCCCGAAATCAATATTCGCTCTTAAAGTTTAGAACTAAAAAGGAAAGTTCGGTCTGAGAGGCTTCAACTCCAGAACCCAAATCTACTTCGGAAATAAATGTTTTTCAGAAATCGTTAATCTTCTTCAGAAAAAAAATTAAATCCAAAGAAAAAGAATGAAATATTTTTCATTGCTTTCATAAAAAAATATATCTTTAATAAAATCTTCAGAAAACAAAATCTTTTAGAAGAATTGTCTTTTTTTATTCTTCAAAAAAAATCATTAAAAAAAATTCACAAAAACTTAAACCTTCAGAAAGAAAAGTAAATCTTTCAAGAAGAGTGAAGACTTCTTCTTCAAAAAAAAATTAAATCTTCAGGGAAAAAAATTTGATTTTTTTTTTTTTTTTGTAAACGTTAAAATTGTCAGGGGAAAAAAATGTAAGAAAATATTACGAAAAAAAAAGTTCTAATTTTATACAAACCAGAACCCGGAGACGCAAAGGTCACGTGACGCACCTGAGGCGAGATCTCGTCCAAGAACAATGACGCCGTTTTGCGATGTTTAATCCGCAGCTTACACGTGTGTTTTGAATTTCTTTCACGACAACGAGTTACGCGTTTCACGAATCACGCTAGTCCACGTGTGTTTGTTTTTATTGGCGTCCGAGAGCTTGACTTTTCATCCTGCTCCAGAATCTGACAGCATCTGCTTCAAAATAAAATCTTTTTAAAAGTAAATTTTTTTTAAAAAAAGGCCGTAGCTCTCCGTGAGCGCTAATGCGTCGTCCAGACAGACGAGCCGCGTCTCCGTGAAGCCGCCGCTAAAACCTCCTGCTGTCTCCATTAGCGCGGCGGAAAACCAATTATCACTCTGAGAGAAGGAGAAAAAAAAAAAAAAAAATTTCCCTTTTTTTTTTTTTTACAGAATCCAGAACGAGACACACAGCTGTAAATCTCGTTTTTATTCACAGGCCACAGAGTCGCTTCAGTGACATCCTTTGTTCTTTAACGGACATGAAAATGAAAAACTCTCGTATCTAAAAAGCAGAATTTTTTTGTTCAAATCAAACGCAGAAACGACACGGACTGATCAATCGAATCAGTTTTTCCTCATGAGGTCACAGATTTTTCCCACCACTGGCACTTGGAGCTTGTGTGTGTGTGTGTGTGTGTGTGTGTGTGTGTTGGATAGGCGATGTTTTATCCCGTTTGCGCTGCGCTAGTTAGCTACATGTAAAATTTTACAATACTTTGTGGTCGGAGAACAGAAGTTAATAGCCTGCTATGCTAACGAGGCTACACTGCTAGCAACTTTGAGCTGCTGCTGCTGCTGCTAGTCATGTAGCAAAGATTTGAACTGAAGAACGTCCATATTTAATGGAGCCACAACTAGCGAGCTAATGAATTAGCTAGTTAGCATCACTGCGGCTGGAATGCTTTTTTTTTTTTTTTTTAAATAGTCACATGACACATCTCTGGTTTCTGATTTGTTGAAAACTGTCAACTTCAGTTTTCTAAAAAAAATTTTCATTTTTCTAAAAGAGTTTTTTCCTTAATTGTTCTAATTATTTTCTTAAAAAGATTGTATTTTTCGGAGGATTTCCTTTTTTAAGATGATTTAATACTTTTCCAAAATAGATTTCTTTTTTTTGTTTTAATGTTTTTTTATGAAGATTTTCTTCCTCAAAAAGACATCTTTTTTTTTCTTCTAAATGAAGAAATCGTACTATTTTTGAGGAAGATTCCTTTTTTCCGGAGATTTAACTTTTCTGAAGAATATTTAGCATTTATATAAAAAATAATAATAATAACAATAACTTTAAATATAAAAAATATAAAATATTTTTATAAAAATATAAAATATTAAATAAAAAAAATTAAAATAATAATAACTTTTTTCTGATATAATTAAATTTTCTGGAAAATGATATTTTTATCTGAAGAAGATAAAAATTTATTAAAATTTATTAATTTATTCAAATTTATTCGAAACCTTTTTTCACTAAGAAAATGTCGAGGAAATAATCGCTTTTAAATATTTTTATTTTTATTTTTCTTGTGTTAGGAAATTTACCCACAATCCTCTTGTGCTGTAAAACACACACACACATTTTAGACGTATTATAGTCACTAAGCACTAGTTTGAGATATATTTATACATATCTATTCATTTATCTCTTTCTCTATAGCTGCGTGCTTGTAAGCGGCTTGTAATGGCTGCCTGGTGACATCATTTCCTGTACGGCTGTCAGTGTTTTTCTCCGCAGCGTCGACGTTCCTCGAGACACGCTGATCTGATAATTGCGGTTCTCTCAGGAGCTTTACTCTAACTGCGAGCGACAGACAGAAAGCAGAAACGTGCTTTAAAGTCCGTTTCAGGATTTTTTTTGGATGCGTCTCCGTGTTTGGATTGACATCGAAGACCAACACGTTTGCACCATAAGCTGGATTTGGCAAACGTGAACGTAGCACAAGGCGCTCACTTCTTCTTCTTCTTCTTCTTCTTCTTCTTCATCATCATCATCACTAGCTTCTTCTCATGTGAGCTGACGAGAGAAATGAAAATTAAACAGCGTCACGTTTATAGTTATAATCTTTAACAAAACAATTAGTCAGCATAAGATACATACATACATAACTTGCGCTAACGTTAGCCAGCTAAGTCCGTTATTAACGTTAGCTATTATTACGATAACAACAGATAGCTGCTATTATGTTGCTATGCAGGTGTGCTAGCTTAAATCTTTGTAAACTATCACTAAGCAAAAAAAATCGCACAACGTTTTTAAATCAAGCAGCTAACATCACGTAATCATCAGGAATGAACACAAAACATTACGTGCTTAGCTGCTGTAAATATGTAATGCTTAGCATAAAATGCTACGTAGATTATCTAAGTGGTTGTTTACATATTGCTAGCTAGCATGCTAGTAAACTAGCTAAGTAATGCCAGACAGGTACGAAGTTAAAGCACATCTTAAATGCTTAAAAAAAAATAGCTAGCTTAATCACCTAAAAGAGAATTTCTTCGTTTTGCTTATTAGCACTCACTCACACACTCACTGGTGAGAAACAAATAACGCTAGCCACCGCTAGTTAGCATCGTAAATGTCGTGCTAGCTCGTTCTTCTTTTCGTACGTTTCTTCCAATCCGAGTATCCAAACTCTGAAGTAAGTTATGGAATAAAAATAAGTTACGATTTGCACATTTCACATTGTGGTTAAAATTTTTATGCTAAGCAGTCCATCTATGATGGAGGATGACGACTGGCTGATCAGATCGATCTTTAGCACTATTCGGACGGGATTAGTTTTTCATAACGTGTCTCTGTTCAGTCATTTTGACGTAATCATGAGCGATTCGTACGGGATTAGCGATCGGAAGTGGGCGTGTCTCCGTGATGTACAAATACTCATCACACAAAAAACTCGCTATGTAATGTGCGCTACGCACTTTATGTCTATTTTAAAACAAACTCTTTGTCAATCTTTATTATAAGCGCTTGTTGTCGGGGGAGGGCGTGGTGGGCGTGGCTTGGGATGATTAGCAGGTCACATGACCGCAACATGTCGGTAGCTGTGCTAGGAAATCAATAACTCAATAATGGAAAACCCTCGGAAGCGTCGCTTCTCTGATACACCTTCTACGTTTTATTGTTCTAAACTTTTGGTTTTGGCGTAAGACGAGAGAAACGAGAACCGAGCGAGCGAGCGCTTCCTGGAGCGTCTTTATACTGAAGAAAAAAACGCAAAAACGTCTTTTCCCCCAGGGAATAACGCAATCTTTTCTCAGTTCAGTCCTGATATACTGCGTAATACCTGGGGTTATTTAAGGTTTAAAAAAAAAAAAAAAAAAAAAAAAAAAAGGATACAGATATGAATAAAATCCCAGAGATAATTACGTCACCCCGCCTCCGCATGTAGCGCCGTTCCAATCCGAATAGGGCTTTAGGCTCCGCCCCCTTGTTGCCACCTGTTGCTTGGGGAAGAAAAAAAAAACCATCAGGTCCTGTTTTTCGTCGTATGGAAACAATTAGACCGAAATAACGACTGGATCCGTGTTGAGACCTCGGAATAGTTTTAATCGCAGCACTGATGATCAGATGATGACCTAAAATTCTGCGGTAAACACATTCGCTCATAGCCGAACGAGTGGAAAACAAAAATCACGGATTTGATTACGTGAACCTGCCGGGCCTGCTGTGTTGACTGCAACACTTCACAGCTCATTCCTTATTTTCCCTTTGACTGTTGCTATGTTGACAAAATATTATTCCTACGAGTTATGTTTCCGTCCTTGAGAAACACACAGAGAGAGAGAGAGAGAGAGAGAGGGAGAGAGAGGGAGAGAGAGAAGAAGGAAAAAAGAGCGAACGGCAACTCCGAAGCATCCAGAAGTCGAACGGAGGGAAGAGGAAGCCAGATCTTTAATCACTTCCATATCTCAGCGAGCGAGAGTTCCCGTGTCGACATGAGCGCTTTCTCAGCGCCAGTCGCAAAAACGCGGTGACATCATCCTCGCACAACAAACTGTGTATTCAAGCAAACAGAGGAACGGTGCGCCGAGGCGAGTGCCAGCGTGGGCACAGAACAGATGGCTTCTCATTAGCGAGAGGAAAACCGGGCTAATGACGGAACGCCGCACTGTGTACGGGTCAGCAAGCACACTCGATTCTGATTGGTCGCTTCGCTACGTCAGTTTTCCGACGACTTTCTTGGTGTGTCTCTTTTCTAAAACGCTCAGGTGTGACACCTGATATGGACGTGCATGACGCGTGTGGCGTTACGGAGCGGTTACGTCAACGTTAGCGTAGACTGCCGTACATAATTATTGGCACCCTTCACACACACACACACACACACACACACACAAATCACATACCATATAAAGAATAATAGACTTTCTGAGATGTATAGTTTTATTCATGTGGCCTGTGTATTTCAGTTCCAGTGAAGGAGGCGTGGACTGTGTGTGTCAATCATAGTGAAGGAGGCGTGGCCTGTGTGTCAGTCGTAGTGAAGGAGGCGTGGCCTGTGTGTGTCAGTCGTAGTGAAGGAAGTGTGGCCTGTGTGTGTGTGTGTGTCAGTCATAGTGAAGGAGGCGTGGCCTGTGTGTCAGTCGTAGTGAAGGAGGCGTGGCCTGTGTGTTTCAGTTCCAGTGAAGGAGGCGTGGCCTGTGTGTGTATCAGTTGTAGGAGGTGTGGCCTGTGTTCCTTTCAGTTCCAGTGAAGGAGGCGTGGCCTGTGTGTGTATCAGTTGTAGGAGGCGTGGCCTGTATTCCTTTCAGTTCCAGTGAAGGAGGCGTGGCCTGTGTGTGTATCAGTTGTAGGAGGCGTGGCCTGTATTCCTTTCAGTTCCAGTGAAGGAGGCGTGGCCTGTGTGTGTATCAGTTGTAGGAGGCGTGGCCTGTGTTCCTTTCAGTTCCAGTGAAGGAGGCGTGGTTTTTTCTTCATAGAAAACTGATTCAAATTTGTAATATTATTGTTAATATTTGGATTTTCTTACATCTAGAGCCGAACTTAAGGAACTAATTTACTATTTATTTTTTTATTTTAGATTTCTTTCTCATGCTGTACTGTTATATTGGCACATCATCATTCATACGATAATGTTTTCACTTTTTTTATGCTAGCATGCCAGCAAACCTTTTATACCATTAATGTTCATGAGAATCTTTTCTCTCTTCACGCTCCCGGAGTTCATCCCGCTCCAGTCGAGTGTATGAAGCCGTAAATCAGGATCGACGAGACTTTTATGTGATGTTTTCCCGCAGTTCAAAGCGAAGAAACCTGTACGTGAGTCAGGAGCCTTTGATATTTTGTTTTTTTTTATCACAGCTCAGGAATGCCGGAACAGTAGCTCGCACAAATCATACGGATCTTCTCGTCTGGGGAGAAAAAAAAAAACACACTGGGGGTAATAAATTGACTCAGGGTTAGAATGTGTCCTCCATTTTCCTTCTGTTTGACCTCGAAAGCTCGGTGGATTTTTAAGGTAAAATACGGTGAACATGCAGAACATGCAGCATCGTAACGTTGTTTATAAACTAAAAATGGTGGTCGTACTCGTTATCTAGCACTAGCTAGCATTAACTAGCACATACGTTAGCATAACTCCCTAACCTTTATCGGGTAAAGCACATCGTCACCTGAAATGTAAAATAAAATGGTTACTGTATTGCTTTTCTACTTTATAACCGTAAAAAGATGGCAGGTTCGTGTTGGCAGCCATTTTGAATTTCGTACCAAGCTGCTTCACTTTACAGTTTGGAAAAATCAGAACAAATCCCTGTTTTAATGCTAATCTGAGAGAACGAGTCAAGAGGTTTTTTTTTTCTTTCATAATTCATTGCAGAAGGTTATTTTAACATTTTGAGGACATTTAAAATAAAATCTGATGTAGGGTGATGTACATAAAACCATAACTTTACACTAAAAACAGGAAGACATTATGCTAATGCAGATAACTAGCTAGCATGAAAATACTTCAGGTAGAGTAAGAATGCGACACACGGCTAAATACGAAATAATATACACTCATACAATATGATTACTGGCTAGTTTTCTTCGTTTAAAGCTTTTGTGAGGGGTTTTCTGGCCCAGAAATAAGCCCCGCCCCCAGCCAGAATAATGCTGTGCCTTTTTTCTGTTTAAAAGGAAACTCACAAGTGTCGTTTCATCAGAGAGGACGAGGAATGAGTTAGGGTTACACCTCTCAGTTAGCAGGTGGTGCTAAATATTACATACTGCCCCTTTAAAATGAACATTTCTTAAAATATAGACATCTAAAAATTATAAATATGTGAAAGTGTTGGTGGTGTTGGGGAGGGACGTAAATTACAACATATTTTAGACTCATTTAAAAGTGTTAATAATGAATATTTTAAGTGGATATCAGTCCCAAAAACACACTTTACTCTGCGAAAGATTAATTTAATAAAAATGAAAAACATATTAAAATAAAAAATATTAAAGTAATTTAAAGATAAAAAATGTTCTCCATGTCGGACCTCCTTGTTTCTGTTGAGGTCATCTTTTGTCCGAACTAATTGTTTTTTAAATAAATAAATAAATAGATAAATAACAATAAAATGATTATTAATTAAATTATGTTTTTAAATTGCTTCGTGCCATTTTATCACTCGACATCACTGTGAAAAAATCATTTCAGTGTAAATTCATGAAATTTAAAAAATAAAAAATTAATAATAATAATAATAATAATAATAATAATAATAATAATGTTTCATTCATATAAAGCCTTTTTAAGACTCAACTTTTTATTGCTGTTAAAAATATGTACGGTCATGTACTTAATTAATTAAATTAAATTAAATTAAATTAAATTAAATTAAATTAAATTAAATTAAATTAATAAATAAATCATTGTGTTTATACAGCAGCCTTTTATCCAGCCAGGTCACTGTAAAAAAAATATTTTTAAATGGATAGATAGATAGATAGATAGATAGATAGATAGATAGATAGATAGAAATGTTATTGATCCTGAGGGAAAATGCAGATATAGTGTCATGTAAAACAAAAAAATAATAATAATCAAAATAATAAAGCATTGGCTCTATATTGCGCATTTTTAAAAGTCAAGGACACTGTAAAATAAATAAATAAATAAATAAACAAACAGAACTAGTAGGGAAAAAACTAGTAGTGAGAAGAACGGGAAAAATGACGGGAGGCCTGAAAGAAAGAAAGAAAGAAAGAAAGAAAAAGAAAGCAGGACTTGATCTGGTTTTCTGGGTCATTTTTTCATGTTTACACACATTTTTGTGTTAATGGACTTTGGATGCCTTGGAGGGATCTTGTATATAGTTCTAGTCTTTCAAATCAACACTCACACACACACACACACACTCACACTCACACACACACTCACACACACACTCACACACACACACACACACACACATGTACGTCACTGGGCCTCTTCATGGCTCAACACACTGTTTGTTATATCAGCTCTTTTAAGTTAAACCAGCCGAAATCTCAGCGTTTAGTTTGAAATTACAGAGCTGTTACAAATAACACTTTTTTTTTTTCTTTTTTTTTAACGACAGCTCCCAAAGCACAATTTGTTTTTTTGGACGCATTTCAAATCGTAATGTAACCGTGAGCGATGTTTGGCCCCGGCTTTACTGCAGCGGGTATTAGGACCTGCCCTGTACAAATATTACATTTCCATTATTTCCTCCCCGAACGCTCGCGCAAATTGCAGGCGCTGAAAGCTTATTATATTCCTGCGGCCCCTCCAGCTACAGGGACGCTTTAATTTACAATTACTTACAGCCAATTAGAGCAGGAATATATCTGCAGGACCACCGCACGCTCGCACAAAACCCGAACCATATGCGCAAAATATTGCGCCAAGATCAAAAAAACCTGCAGGGAGAAACGTCTCGAGTCCCTCCGGACGTCCTTTCTCGCCCCGGAACGCAGCTGGACTCACACCCCTGACAGAGGTGTTAGGAAATGCAATGCACTCTGGGTAAAAAAATAAAAAAAAAAAGTGACATCATTGAAGAAAAAAAGCGAAAGCTGGTCTTTCTTCACCTCGAGTAAAATGGTATTTTAACGTAATGTTAACTGATATTTTAATACGTAAGCTTTTAACCTTGGAACGTGTGTTTTGGGAGTTGAAAGGACACGCCCTTTTTCACGAGGACAATAAAGAAAAGTTCTGTGAAACAGTGTTCTGGATCGTGATTGGTCAGAAGGGTTTATTTTCTATAACAGCGGCTCTGACAGCTTCACATTAACGCTCTGTTATCGTTTCTATAGTAACAGCTCATTCACAGGGACTTGGACGGCGGACGGCGTGTGTAATCGTCAATGTGGTGACATTTTCTATAAGATTTATGGAAGGAGTCTCCAGTGTCAGCGCTTTGTAAGTTTTTTTCGCCATGTTCAGGATTGAGGTGTTTACTTTTTTTTTTTGTCTTATAACGTGAACGAGGAACAGTTTTGTGGATTTTCCGCAACATAAAATATAGCAATAAACAGATAAAAATATACGTCGTGACAAACAAAAGGGAATTTTACTTTTTACATTTTTACGATATTGGATCGTTTGTAACTTAAAGCTGAACGTGTCACTTATCTTTGTTGGTCATTTATATCTCGAATATTCTCAATAATTCCCAATATTTTATGTTTATAGGTTTATAAGTTTATAATGTACTTTAAAGCACTGAATTTTTATCATGTAAATCATCCATGTGAAATAGAAGCAGGTTTAGCTGGTCAGTTTTTATTCCATGTTTTGTTTTTTTTTTTGTGTGTGTATTTATTTTTTAAATATCGTAATCCTAAGGCTTTAAGGCTCAGAGTTCACTCGCGACGTTTTCCTCGGCGTGTCAGGATGTCGGATTGCGTTTCGTTGACCTCTGTGCCTGGACAATTCATCAATTTTGTTTCTTGTCCAATCAAATTAACCACAAACGTGTGTCCTGGAGTCTGAGTTAAACGTATATATGGCTCATGCAGTGTTAGAAAAATATCAGTTAATAAAAAAACATTGGAATGTTAAATTACTCGGTTCTTTCAGTCTTTTAATGGAAAATTCTGTTAAATAAGAGAACACGGAAAAATTCCTATAAAAATTCATATCTGGACCATTCTGTTAAATCGGTTGTCCTTGTGATTTTAATATTTATGTAAAATTTTAATTTTAAAATTCATATTTTATAATGTAAGTGTAAAAATGTCAGTGTCGTGTTTGGTCAACTATTTAAAAATCTTTCTGCTGCGATCTTTTTGAGGAATTTTTGTTTAAAAATTAAAAAATTAACGTGTGTGAATTAAATTTTTTATACAGATTAGCTCTTTTAAAAAAAACTCAAATCAGATTTCTGCTAAAATACTCGACTCAGACTCGAGACCAGACTCCTACTGAAATATCGAGACTTAGATCAGACTCTGTTTAATATCTAAAATATCAAGACTTAGATCAGACCCCTACTACACTCTGAAATATCGAGATTTAGATCAGACTTCCACTGAACTAAAAACTTTAGTCTTAGATCAGAATCCCATTGACTCCTACTACACTCTGAAACTCTGAGACTTAGATCAGACTCTGAATGAACTGTGGAAAATCAAGACTTAGATCAGACTCCTACTGAACTGTCAAATACTGAGACTTAGATGGAGGCGAATGTGTTTTAGAGAGAGTAGCTCTCAGGCATCTCGAATTTATAACAAAAGAAGCAAAACAGATTTAAGAAATCTGTTTAAATAATTCATTAATTTAATAAATAATAAATAATTCATTTATTTAATCCTTTCGATAGTTTAAAACACGATTAAAGCCCAGCTCTTGTTCAAGGCAGCGAATGCTTTTTAAAAAAAAAAAAAACATTCAATTTCTTCATCAGATAAAAAAACAAACTCGGAAAAGATGAAGAATGTCAGGATTCCAGATTTGATCTGCCGAGCTCCGGGGAACGCCGCGAGCCAAATCCGCGCCTCTCTCCTCCTCGGGCCGCGTCCCACAAACAGAGCTGAGGCTACGAAGGGCACTAGAAAGGGCAGGAATGAAGGGAATGAAGTGAGAATTTACAGCTGAAAGACGACTGAACGGAATAACAAACACGTTTGAGTTGTTTACGTCGGAATTGTGGTCGTTTTAAGGATCATCTTTTCTTTCAGTTTCCTCTTGTTTCAATTTATTTTCCTTTTATTCGCTCTTTCTTTTCTTCTTTCTTCTCTTTCACTCCATCTTCATCGTTTCATTTTTTTTCATTTGATTTTACTTTCCTCTTTTTCATCTCTCTTTTTTCTGACGTTTCTGTCTCGCTTTCCATCTTTCTCTTTCACCCTTTCCTATTTTTTCTCTTAAAGTGTTCTATTCCCTCCTTGTTTCTCTAGTTCTCTTTCTTTCTCTTTCTATCATTCTTTCCTTTTCCATTTTTCTCTCTCTGACTATTTTCTGTTTTTCCATGTTTTTTTTTGCTCTGTCTCTTCTCCTCTCCCTCGTTCTATTCCCTCCTTCTTTCACGCTCTTTTGTCTCTCGCTCTTGTTGCCTTTCTGTCTCTTTTTATCTTTCTTTCTCTTTTTCTTTTTCACTCATTCCGCTCTTCTCTACCTTTCTCTCTGTGGGCGTTTGCTGTCTTTCTTTTTCTTTCTTTATGCACTTATACCATCTCCCTCTCTCTCTCTCTCTCTCTCTCTCTCTCCATCATATTTTAGGAAAACAGGCAAAACAACAGGCTGCCAAGCAATTTGCCTGTTTCTTTTTAACCATGAAAACACACACACACACACACACACACACTCACACTCTCACACACACACACACTCACACACACACACACACACACACAAAATAAAATAAACTTGTGGGATTAAAAATTGCCCCGTAACAAAACTGCACAATATTTACTTACCACACGACACGGAGCGCACCTCCCGGAATTTATACACCGACATCACCGAGCCAAACACCAGACACCCTCAAGACTCGCATCAGACTCACGCTGAACTCGGAAATATAGAGAGACTCAGATTAGACTCCCAGTATTCCCTGAAATATTGAGACTTGGATCAGACTCCCACTAAACTCTGAACTCTCATAACTGACATCAGAATCCTGCTAAACTCTAAAATATCGAGACAGATCAGACTCAAATTAAATACAGAAATATGAAAACATAGAGCCCCACTAAACTCTAAAACACTGAGCCACAGACTCCTGCTAAACTCTGAAATAATCAGACTCAGATCAGACTCCCAGTGAACTCTGAATCGTTGAGACATAGACCAGACTCCTACTGAACTGTGAAATATCAAGACTTGGATCAGACTCCCACTGAAGTCTATAGTCTTGCGATGCAGATCAGACTCCCAGCAATCTCTGATACACTGAGACGCAGATCAGACTCCCAACAATCTCTGATACGTTGAGACGCAGATCAGACTCCCAACAATCTCTGATACACTGAGACGCAGATCAGACTCCCAGCAATCTCTGATACGTTGAGACGCAGATCAGACTCCCAGCAATCTCTGATACGTTGAGACGCAGATCAGACTCCCA
>CM075005.1:31431185-31442373 GCA_037576675.1 Pangasius sanitwongsei
GGAGAGAGGGAGAGAGAGAGAGAGGGAGAGAGAGAGAGAGAGGGAGGAAGAAAGTAAAGCTAAACAAATAAAGAAATTAGAAATAAGGAAAGATAAATAATAAAACAAATAGTAATGAACAGAAATGGAAAAAAAAAGCAAAAACAATCTCAGGCATTATTGAAAAGGTGAAAGGAAAAAAAAATGAAAGAACGAACAGAAAGAAGTTCAAAGAAGAAAATAATAAACCAAAAAAAAGGAAAAGAAAAATGATGATGATGATAAGAAAAAGAAGGAAGTTAAAAGAAGCAAGTACTTAAATCAAAGCAAAAAGAAAGAAAGAAAGAAAGAAAGAAAGAGATGAATGAAAGGAGACGGGAAAAAGAATGTGAAAGAATAAAAAAAAAAATAAAAGAACAAGTCAAACTTAGGAAGAAAAAAGAAAGATAGAAAGAAGATAAAAGTTGAAAATTGAAAAGCGGTAAAAACAAAAGAAACAAACAATAAAGGAAAATGAATATAATATGAAAAAATAAAGAAATAAAGAACAGTAAAAGCAAAGAAAGAAAGAAAGAAAGAAAGAAAGAAAGAGGTCTGGAAAAAGAGACGAGAGAGAGATTGGAGACTGAAAGTGATTTAACTGAATCAGCCGTTATACAGGTGTGTGTGTGTGTGTGTGTGTGTGTGTGTGTGTGTGTGTGTGGTCTAAGTCTTCTATGATGATTGCTGTACATCAACTAGCAGATGTACATCCTACCTATCCTCCCACACACACACACACACACACACTCCCACACACACACACTCCCACACACACACACACACACACACACACTCCCACACACACACACACACACTCACGCACTCATCAGAAGGAAACTTCTGGTCTAGTAGCTGTAACTATGAAGCTCCCTCGAGACTCGGCTTCATTACTGCACTCAGAAATGACTTCTTTCTTTTCCATGGTCAGGTGCACATCACACACACACACACATCACATACACACACACACACACACCACACACACACACACACACACACACACACACACACCACACACACACACACACACACACACACTGCTGGGAAAAACGCTAATCATAAAGCTGCTCCTAAATCCCGCTCCGTCGCTCACATGCCAATCATCAGCCCCAAATTGATTGCAGGTTTTCCTTCGACGTGTTCGGAGCGAGGGAGGACGAGGGAGGAGCAGGTAAACGAGTGAAGGAGAATCACACACTCGAGACCGACATGTGTAAAAACACACACACACACACATACCAATCAGGTGCAAAACTGTATAACTTGCATCTGCAGGAGAGAGCGAGAGAGAGAGAGAGAGAGAGAGTAATAAAAAGAAAGAAAAGGGGGAATGAGCAAGACAGAGAGAGAGAAAAAGAAGGTGAAGAAAAAAAGGAAAGGAAAGATGGAAAAATTTAAAAGAATAAAATAGAAATGTATCAGTTTTTTTCTTCTCTTTCTCTTGTTGATTTGAATTTTTTCTTGATTTTTTTTGTTTTTTGTCATTCTTAACTTTTTTCTTTCATTTTATGTTTCTTTCTTTCTTTCTTTCTTTTTTCTTTCTTTCTTTTTTAGTTTGTTTATGTAACAAACTCAGAAGGACAAAGAAACATAGAACATAACAGGAAAATTAAAGGACGAGAAAAATAAAGAAAATTACATATAGAGAAAGAAAGTACAAATAAAAAGAATTAAATTTAAAATTAATATTTTTCATTTCTATTTGATTTGACCTTTTCTTGATTTGTTTCTTTAATTGTCGACTTTTTATTTCTTTCATTTCATCTCTTTCTTTCTTTCTTTCTTGGAAGTTAAGATGGCAAAGATAAGTAAAAGGTAAGTAAACAAACAAACAAACAAACAAACAAACAAGTAAAAATCTGCCTTGAAAATTGAATCCAATCCAAAAACTCACTTTCTTATTTATTGCTTATTTATTTTTTAAAAATTTATTAACTTTTATTCAGCACTACATGTTATTTATTTATTTATTTATTTATTTATTTATTTATCTGTGCGCTCACTTTTCTAGCACTGCCGTACGCATGGTCCTAGTGCTCACTCCTTTTCTTATAAAGCCATAAATCTGTACATTTTATTTGAAGCACTGATTTAGTTACGCCACCGTGTGACGTTTCGTTTCGTCTCGCTAACGAGCAGCTCCAGAGATCATGTGATCGATATAAAGACGAGGAGAAGTTCAGCTGTAGTTCATGTTTACGTCTGACGCCGCAGTGAGGAGCCTCTGAGGATTTCGACTTTATCTCACGTGCCTTTTCATGATGAAGGTCTCGGAGCTCTCGTCCCGCCTTCATCACGCTAAACTCTGGAAGTCGGTTTGACTCCAGCGCTGCTTTTTGGCCGGGTTACAGATCAGGTGGATGTTTAACTTACGCCGCTGAGTGATTGGAGCCGACACGTGGCATCTGCTACAAATTTGCAGAGCAGGAACATGTTGACGCTCGCTAACCTGGAAGCCACAGCGCGTGTGTTTTGACTGAGTGCCAGCGGCCGAGCAGAGCAGGGTTAACATTTCTGCTCTCTGAATCACACCCAGCTGCTCACAGGTGAGGGGGCGGCGTATAAAACATCCACTTCCTGGACAGATCAACATCACTTCCTGGACAAATCAGCATCACTTCCTGGACAAATCAACATCACTTCCTGGACAAATCAACATCACTTCCTGGACAAATCAACATCACTTCCTGGACAAATCAGCTGCACTTCATGGTCAAATCAACATCACTTCCTGGACAATCAGCATCACTTCCTGGACAGATCAGCGTCACTTCCTGGACAGATCAGCGTCACTTCATCACAGTCACTTCCTGAACAGATCAGCATCACTTCCTGAACAGATCATCATCACTTCCTGGACAAATCAGCATCACTTCCTGGACAAATCACCATCACTTCCTGGACAGATCAGCGTCACTTCATCACAGTCACTTCCTGAACAGATCATCATCACTTCCTGGACAAATCAACATCACTTCCTGGACAGATCATCATCATTTCCTGGACAAATCAGCACCACTTCCTGGACCTTTCTCCCATACAGATTCGTTCGTTCGTTCATTCGTTCGTTCATTCAATCTTTCTTTCTTTCTCTTTAGCTTTCTTTTTTCTTCTTCTTGCTCTTTTTATTTGCTCTTATTCTTGCATTTTTTCTTTCCTTTTTATCCTTTCACTTCTTTAATGTTGTGCTCCTTTCTTTCTCACTTTTGTTCTTTTATTATAATTTCTTTCATTTTTACTTTTTCGTCTTTAGCTCCTTTCTCTTTTTATTTCACTTTTTTCTTTATTGTTGCTCCTTTCTTTATTTTTATCGTCCATTCTTTCTTCCTTTCTGTTCCTGTGCTGTTGCTCGTTTCTGTTTTCGCTCCCCACGTGTACTACAGAAGAAAATAAAGAAATCTCCTTTCACCACATCTTCATTACTTTCAGTCTTTTCCTTTCACTTTTTTAAACTTCATTATTTTACATCCTTTCTTCTTTTTTTCCTTTCTTTGGCTTTTCCTTTCTTTCTCCCATGTCCAGTAGGCTGTAAAGGTCTGATTGTGATAACTGACGAAAATAAAGTGCGCTACAGGAAATTAGTGCCGCAGCGAGGTCACGCTGCCTCGGAGGACTTCGCTAGAGTTTGACCTTTGACCTCCAGATGAAGTCCAGGCTGTTCTTTTCGCTCGGCGATGGAGGACTGGAACACACTGGGCTCTGGCATCGTTTGGTAATTGGATGAAATGATGCGTGTCACAAGATGCGGTGGCTGTTTTCCTCTTAAAGCTCGTAAAGAAAACGCAGGAATTACAAACACGCTGCAGTTTGGAGCTCTGAAGCGCCGAGGCGTCCGTCACGACAAACCACAAGCGCTCGCCTTTTCCCTCCGTCTCTCTGCCTTTATTTATTTATTTTGCTTATTTTTCTTTTTCTTTCTCTCTCTGTTCTTAAGTACAAAGGAAATCTAATAAGAGGCTGAAAGACATGAATTGTATAAAATACCGACTGGAGTTTGTGTCTTTAAAACGATGCAAAAGAAAGTTTTTAATGGAAACTTTTCTCTAAATCTCTTTCTTCTTTTGCTTCAAAAAGACGTGAACTTTCAGCACATTCATGTCACACTGATCGCCGGAGAGACGAATGAAAGGGTGGATGGAGGGATGGGATGGATGGATAAGTGGACAGATGAATGGAGGGATGAATAGTCAGCAGGATGGACAGAGGAGTGGTTGAATAGATAATTGATTGGATGAAGAGATGGATAAATGGATCAATGGATGGACAGATGAGTAGATGAATGAATGGAATGATGGATGGAAATATAGATGGATGAATGGATGGAAGGATGGATGGATGGATGCATGGTCGGATGACAGACAGATGGAAAGATGGAAGGGAGGGATGGATAGAGAAATAAATGAATCGATGAACAGGCCGATGAATGAAAGGATGGATGAATTGACAGAAGGATAGAGGGATGGATGGAAGGATAAACGGACAGATGGAAAGGCAGATGAATGGTTGGATGGAAGAATAAATGGATGGATAGATAATATATGGAATGATGAATGAATGGAGGGATGGATGGAAAAATGGATCAATGGATGGATGAGTGGATGAAAGCATGGACGAATACACAGATGGACAGATGGAAGGACAAAAGTCAGGAACAGACAGAAGGATGGACAGATGAATGAATGAATGAATGAATGGAGGGATGGTTGGATGGACAGGCGGATGGACGGAAGGATAAATGTATGAGTAGATAAATGGGAGATAGGAGAAATGGATGGACTGATATATGGGTAGGTGAATGGATGGAGGGATAGAGAAATGGACTGATGAAAAGGCGAAGGAATGAAAGAATTGACGGATGAAAGAGGAAATCGTATTGATTCTGAATCACAGAGAATTGATCCTGTCAGCTTGATAGATAGATAGATAGATAGATAGATAGATAGATAGATAGATAGATAGATAGACACATAAGTAGAAAATCCAACAGAAACGTGGACGTTTTATCTTCAGAGCTTTTCTCCGTGTTGGAGCTGAAGTTTTCTCGGAGCGTTTCTCAGGGAGCAGGAACGGAGAAGCTGTTGAAGGAAACGCCTAGCGCGCTACACTTCTCATCTTTCACATCATCTGATAAACTTTCTGTAATCCATCACACACACACACACACACACACACACACACAGTCCGTCGGGGAGGTGAAGGTGCTGAAACGTGTGTGACGCAGCTCGACCCCAGAGACGTGAGCTCAAACCTTCATCTTCCAGATGTACATCAACAGGACCGGAGAGTTCGGCTCACGACCCCGAAACGGCGAGAACGCGAGCCGAGTGTGTGAGCTGCACGTTTACACATCCATCTCTCCCTCTCTCTCTCTCTCTCTCTCTCTCTCTCTCTCTCTCTCTCTCTCTCAGCGCGTGTTTGCGTATTTCCTAACGGGCGTGTTCGCGATGAGCGGAAGATAAGATGATCCGATGTCTGTGTTGTTCTTTACTGCGATGAAAGCTGGTCCAAGAACAGCACGCCTCTTTCCGAGCTCATTTTTATCGAACATTTAGAGGTTTTTAACAGCTGCAGTAAATAATTACTTTACTGAAATTATATTTTATGTTTTAGCTTAAGATTAGAATTAGATTGGATCTAATTAGATTAGATCTACATGCAACCTTTTACATTTTTTCCCCCTCAGAGTGTAGAGATGAATAAAATGTCTGAGGGACCGCGAGAGACCGCGAGAGACTGCGAGAGACTGCGAGAGACTGCGAAACGTAAAATCTACGCGAGTTTTAGATCTCAGTTAAAACATTACTGATTTTATATTACTGATCCAAAATGAGCAACAATATTTACAAAAAAACAACAAAGTAAGAAAGCGTATCTAAGAAAAATGACAACAAATTTGATTTAAAAAAAAAAAAAAAAAGACAAAGTAACAAAGTATATTTAAGGAACATGACAAAATAACAAAACTGATTTACAAAAAAGACAAAATATATTTACAAAATACCACAAAGTAACAAAGTACATTTAAGAAAAATGACAAAATAAAATAGATTTGGGAAAAACAGCAATGTTAGGAAGTATATTTACAAAAAAAAAAAGACAAAATAACAAAATTGATTTACGAAAAACAACAAACAAACAAAGTATATTTACAAAAAAAAATGATAAAAGTATATTTAAGAAAAAAATGACAAAATAACAAAATAGATTTGGGACAAAAGACAAAGTAACAAAGTATATTTATAAAAAAAAGCGACAAAATAATATAGATTTGGGGAAAACAACAATGTTAGGAAGTATATTTACGAAATAAGACAAAATAACAAAATAGATTTACGAAAAACAACAAAGTAAAAGTGTGTTTATGAAAAATGAGAAAATAACAATATATTTATGAAAAATGACAGTCATTAGTGGATAATTATAAACTATGCTATTTTTTTAAAAACTTTGCGTAAACTAAGAGGTTACGTTTTTAGTCTTGCGTAATTTACAGCCTTTTCCGCTGAAACTGTGCGGACGTTAGCGTTAGCGCGTACGGTTGCTGACCTCCGATTTGTCCTCGTTTGTTTCCGCCTCCGACGGAATCTGATTCTGGACAAATGACAAACCGCTCACGACGCTGTTCAGTAATTATTCCCTCGGGGGGGAAACAGGGAGCGTCACGCTAGCTCTGCTCCGCTCTTCTTCCGTTTTCCTCTTAGCTTTACTCTGAGTCTTACTGCTGGAGTGAAGCTACAGACTCTCTTCAATTCAATCCGATTCAATTCGGTTTTATTCGTATGGCGCTTTTAATTGTCACAAGGCAGCTTTACAGAAATAAATACATTCAAATTAAACCAAAATAAATTATAAATATGTGAATTTATCCCTAATTTATCCCTGAATTTTACTCACCAATTCTGTTAGTTTACAACAAAAAAAAAAAACCTACAGTTTCTCATGCAGAAATGTTTTCACAGCCAAAGCAACGGGACGTTGGGGGATCGTCGCGAAAGACAAACAGAACCGTAAAAGTTTACGCTGTAGACTCGCGGCTAATGTGAGCCGGACAGGAGTGCGTCCTCGCTGCCAAGCCAGATGTCGAGGCGTTAGATGAGTGAAACTGGACGCACAGATTACGGAGGATTATTTGGATTATTCCGGGCAGGCCGAGACACATCTGTTTTTAATCACGGAGGATGTACAAATCCTCTCTCTGTTCCGGATCCGCATCCCTCCATCCTGAAAACAATAACCTGGACCTGCTCTCGATAGTATTTCAAAAACGACCGCAAGATAATGCCGCTCCTTTTCCGTACTCTCGGGGCTAAAGGGAGTAATTTACGGGCAGGTCCTTAAATTAGAAAAGCTAGCCGAAGCGTTCGTTTCCCCCCCGAAGACGCATTCATTCGTCGGAGAACAGGGATGAGAAGGGAACGCCGTGTGCGATCGCTCCCGGGACAGACGAGTTTCATCAGGACAAACTGTGATGTAGTGCTCTGCGCTTTTGTTTTTGTTCTCTGATGTCAATTCCGAGTGATTAGTTGAGCTGTAAATGTCTCCGTTGTCGGTTATTATTTTACCTTTTGTCAAATTTTGGTCTCAAACTAAATTCCGTCCTCAGAATAAGTCCAAAATCGGATTCCTATTTACTGAAAACAGCGGGGAGGCCAACACACGGTGATTAACGTATTGTGTGTCATGCTGTTAGAGGAAACTAATCAGCGCCAGGGCGGGGGTGATGATGTGGAGCGACTGTTACCACCACACAGTCGGTTATTTTCAGCACCGGCACATTCCCAAGTGTTTTACTCCTCATTTATTTTTACAGGGCTTATTTTTTGGTTTATTAAAGAATGACAGGTCATATGTTTTATCCATTTATGGTTACATTCAATGTTGTGGAACTTCAGTGACACAAGTTCCTGTTATCAATTACATCATAACAGCTGTAAGGTTTTGCAGAGAAATGAACTCGGATTGCTTGTGCTGTGATCTATCAGGGACTGTACGCTCTTCTCGCCATGGAAAAGTTTCTATCTTCCTCTTTCTAGTTAGCGAAATATCTATAGTTACAACGCTCAAGCTCTTACTGTACTATTCCAGGAGTGTGTGTGTGTGTGTGTGTGTGTGTGTGTTAGCACTGCTATTAATTATACGGCATCAGGACAATTAAGAAAAAAAGGAAACAAACAGGATATTGAGATCAGAAACAGAACCAGCTCATGGTACTGCACTCAGACACACACTCAGGTACGGTATTAGATTTCCAGGCCGAGTTGCTATTAAATACCCGAGGAACACCCCACACACACACACACACACTTACACACACTTACACGCACACACACACACAGGCTAGGAAAACGTGATATTAATTTGCCAGCGTGGATATGCTTACAATCAGCACGTACTGCCAAACACACTCCGTGATTAAAGCTCACAATCACGCTCGGCCGTCGTGCGCCGACCCGAAACCTCGCGGCCCAATCGACACAATCTTCAGATAACCCTCTGTACACCATATTTCTCTGAAAATCCCCCTCCCTCGGCACGTAACGGCGGTGTAGCGTGTCTAAAATTAATGCACCTCCGAGGTAAAGCGAGCACAGGAAGCAGCCTCGGGAATGTGATTAATTCAGGAGATTAGCGTGGCTATAAAAGCAGCTGCGCGTTATTCGATTATTCCTGACTGAGGTGGCGACGGGGAGGAACTACTGCCGCAAATGAGCTACAGGCCTCTGCGTGGTGAATAAAAAAAAACCCTCACAAGCCTCCTGAACCGCTTGTGACAGGCAAACACCGCGGGGCAAAAGGGCAGAATTCAGTGAGGATCATATTTAAAAGCCCGTTAGGAAGCTGTGGTTAGTGCGGATGGTTGTTCCGATCGTTTTTCTGCACAAAGACATTTTTACCTTCTTTACTGTAGTATCCAGTTTACTTTCATGTCTGATCACCACTGATAACTTTTTAAAATTTATTCACAATAACACAGTAATGTTCCTGCTAACAGAAAGTAATGAAATCTGTAAGTATTCAGTATATAAACGTGTTTTTATTTTTATTCTTCTTTGTTTTAGTGTCATTATTATTGTTGTTTTTATTCCTTTTCCTTTATTTAACTTCTATTATTATTATTATTATTATTATTATTATTATTATTATTAGCTTTTTATTGTCAATTTTAAATTTGTTAGTAAGAAATAATAATACGTAGAGGAGTCCAAGCTCTGCCTTGCAATTTATACTCTTATTATTATTATTATTATTATTATTGTTGTTGTTGTTGTTGTTGTTGTTATTATTATCCTATAAATATCCACAAAAGACCATTCTGAAACTTATCTAAAAACTTCTTCTGTAATAATGTTTCCCAAAATGAACATTAACATGTTAACATGAATTCTGATTGGTCCTTTGTTTGCATGGATGTCTGCTATATTAAATATAGCTCCGCCCACATCAAATCATCCAGAAAAAAAAAAAAAAGCAGAAAAAAAAGCAATCCGCAGAACTTTTGGTGTTGAATTCACCTCAGGAGCTACAGAAGATAATTCTGATAATTCTGGCTTTGATGATATTAAAAATTGCTGTTTTTGATCTTTTACATAGAACTTAAGAAAGAACTAACACGTGCTCTCAGGATCCGATCCGATTTCGCTCGGATTTTAATCAGACGCCCTTTTTACTACGAGTCTAAATGCCTGAGGTTCACATCCAGACGTAAGACGGGTGAAACGTTTAAAGAGGGGTCAGAAGCACGTCACGGCTCCCGACACGGGTTTTTTATTTCATCTTTGATCAAAATTAATTATTTGTTCCTTAAATAAGATTCTTCTGAAGTACGAGTCTGCTCACATCATGAACTCACATTACAGATTTTTCAAACATCGCCTCATCCTGCAACGTGCTTTGTGGTGTTTTTTAAAGTTTCTGGAACTGGAGCCCTTCCTATCGTCTCTGTTTTGATCTCATGTGTTCGTGCTTCTGTGCCAGCTCGCCTAGCGCCGATTAGCGCCGAGGAAGTGGCTCTCCCGAGAGCCGTACATCTCCGCGCTGCTGAGATGTGAGCACGTAACCGCGGAGATGACCTCTGACCTCCTCCGCTGGGAGCTGCAAAGTCAAGAAACTGGGAAATGTTGT
This sequence comes from Pangasius sanitwongsei, assembly GCA_037576675.1. NCBI lineage: Eukaryota > Metazoa > Chordata > Actinopteri > Siluriformes > Pangasiidae > Pangasius > Pangasius sanitwongsei. Next base: position 31,441,329 of record CM075005.1, read on the forward strand.
TCATGAGCAAGCTCTGTGTGTGTGTGTGTGTGTGTGTGTGTGTGTGTGTGTTTGGGTGAGATGTTATCCTTCCGTCCACAGAGGTTTGGATGCTTTGCTTCTGACCTCGGTTTTAAACCGCAGTAATCCTCAACAGTCCACACACACACACACACACACACACGCACTCACACACACACACACGAGATTGCATCATTTTGAACTCTTCGTCGCCAGGAGCTGGGTGGAGGGCCGTTAAGGCATGCGTTGAAGGCCACTCCCTCCTGATGATGTCATCGTTCAGCAACGTCGTCGCCGTTCCGACTCTCATCCCAAAGGGTCCGAAGATCTGAGTCCATCATCAGTTACGAAATAAGAACATTCCTTACTAATACGTCTTAAACGCTGTGTTCTGATTGGCAGAACAACATGTACAGGAGTGTAAGCCCCGCCTTCTGCGCACAGACCATCACACCATCATATTTTATATACTTTTCTCCTACCTTGAATCTTTTTTAAGAAATATACTAAACAAGATCTTCACGTGTCTTCGAGAAACATCTGTGATTGACAGGACGCAAGTGTGAGTTCGAGAACTCGTGTCCTTTGTTTGGGCAAATCCACAAATCATAGTGACTTAACGATGCGAATGTACGGCAAGACTTCGCAAATGAAAGACATAAACAGCAGGGTTTAATTTAAAAAAAACAAAAAACAGGTGAACACCTGATTGTGTTCACCTGTCTGGTGTCATTGGTCTGTTACCTGATTGTGTTCACCTGTCTGGTGTCATTGGTCTGTTACCTGATTGTGTTCACCTGTCTGGTGTCATTTGTCTGTTACCTGATTGTGTTCACCTGTCTGGTGTCATTGGTCTGTTACCTGATTGTGTTCACCTGTGTGGTGTCATTGATCTGTTACCTGATTGTGTTCACCTGTCTGGTGTCATTGGTCTGTTACCTGATTGTGTTCACCTGTCTGGTGTCATCGGTCTGTTACCTGATTGTGTTCACCTGTCTGGTGTCATTGGTCTGTTACCTGATTGTGTTCACCTGTCTGGTGTCAT
>CM075005.1:31442481-31444981 GCA_037576675.1 Pangasius sanitwongsei
TTGTGTTCACCTGTCTGGTGTCATTGGTCTGTTACATTATTGTGTTCACCTGTCTGGTGTCATTGGTCTGTTACCTGATTGTGTTCACCTGTCTGGTGTCATTGGTCTGTTATCTGATTGTGTTCACCTTGTGTCTGGTGTCATTGGTCTGTTACCTGATTGTGTTCACCTTGTGTCTGGTGTTAGCTCTTTATTAGTTTTTCTATTTAAATCCTGCTGTTTGAAATGTCAATCAAATGGTCCGTTCCTGAATGTAGGTGGTTCTGGTCCACATTTAGTGACGAAAAGTACAAAGTGACAGTGAATTTGCAAGAAAAGTCGTCATGAACCGTCAACAGTAAACCTTTTATCATCGCAGCAGTTTGAAAAGGAACATATATAAATAAACCGGTAGAAAAACCCTGCAAAATGAACACAGTGTCACAACAAAATGGTTGGACTTGGTTGTTTTTTTTTACAGTCAGAACTGAAGATTTACAGCGACAGGAAGTGCAGCGACCATCGGTGAGGGGGGGAAGTGGGCGGGGCTTGGTGGCGCACAGCAACAGACAGCGAAAGGAAGTGACTCAGGACTCAGAAAATTTCAAGATGGAGGATAAATAAAATGCTTTGTTGAGGTTAAACTATGTCACAAAGTCAAAAAGTGTGTGTGTGTGTGTGTGAATACTGTGTTAATGTTTGTTATGCCCTTGTTATTTGCTATTAGCAGTAAACTTTAGTCAGAAATGCCCACTAGCGACCGGCACAGAGTGGTTTAAGCGACGGGAGGCGAAGCCGGAGCGTGAAGCGGTGAATAAGAGATGAGTGTGTGACTTAATGAGAGTTTCCTCCTGCAGATCCACGACATCATCACCGAGTCGCTCTCGTTTCCTTCGTTTCCTCGCTTTGTTGTGCGTGACGCACCGAGACACAACGCCGCTCAGCATTAATGCCGGATTTACAAGCTGAGGTCATCTCCTAATGTGGGTAAGGTGTCAAGCTCACACACACATGCACACACACACACACACACACACACACACACACACACACACACAAAATAATCGAGCGATGAGTCGTGAGCCGAAGGTGATTTGTCCAGCACAGGAAGCTGTAAGAATAATGATGGAGGACAAATTCTCATCAAACCGACAGGAGATTGCAGCTGTGCACACACACACACACACACACACATACACACATATACACACATACACACACACACACACACACACACACACATGCTGTGTCCCTTGTGTTTTTATTAAGACTTTAATTTGGGGCTTTTGGTAATAAATTATTTATGATCAAGTAATAGATAGTTCACAAATTTATTATTATTATTATTATTATTATTATTATTATTATTATTGTTGTTGTTGTTGTTTCTGAATTAAGAAACATTCATTTAAAAACTAAATTATTAAATACATTAAAATAGTAATTAGTAATAATATAAATTAAGATTAATGAAATTAAACAATACATACATTTTTTTATGTATTAATTTTTTTAATTATTATTTTTTTCCCAAAGTTTCATGAGAAATGATCTGTATGGAGATGTTTACATAACATTTATGGAAGGAGTCTCCAGTGTCAGAGGTTTGTAACAGTCAGAGGTGAAGCTGTAACTTTACGTTTTCTGACATCTTCAGGACAGAGGAGTTTTATAGCTGCTATAACGTAAGTGAGAACAGGAATTACTCGTGTCATGGAACACTACATGTAACCATTAACGGATAAAAAGTATGAAATTTCATTTTTTAATTAAAAAAAAAATGTATTTGTTGGTATGTTGCTGTGGTGTAAGAGGAATAAAGCACTTGGGGACGTGCTGTTTTAGGAAAATAATCAACTTCTCACACGGCACAGCCTGAAGTGTTTTGTTCATGAGTTAACTCATTATTAATGAATCGTTAATTAATTGTTAAAGAATCGATTAATGAATCGTTAACTGTTCATTAGGACGCTGCTTAATTGCCTTATTATTGCCTTATAATTGCTTATAACTGGTTTATTACCGATCGTTAACGTTTACCTCTTTTCATGTTTAGTTGATGTTTTGTGCATTAAAGTGTGAGTAGAAAAAATAAGTGACGCACATCGCTAACGTAATCACTACATTCATCTCTGCGTCCAGCTGGACGTGTTTCTTCCTCATTTTAATTTTCTACTGAACGTGGAGTTGCGCTAACGCTGACGAGCGCTAACGCTGACGAGCGCTAACGCTGAGCTGTCTTCCTGCCCCTGAATCCAGCGGCGGTTTGACGCCCAGCGTCCCGCCCCCCGCGTCCCGCCCCCCCGCCGCCTCGCAGGAAAATAACTGCCTCTTTTTGTGTCACCCACTGAGGAATTCTCGTAATTCCCGCTGGAAGAACTGAGCTCTCCTTTTTCTATTTTTTTTTCTTTTTTTTTTTTTTTTTTTTTGCTCTGAAGAAATTATTACAGTTTTTTTGGAAAATATCATCAAAACAAAGGCATAAAAGCGATGGCAAGGATTAAAAGAGGAGAAAATAAAA
>CM075005.1:31449981-31459763 GCA_037576675.1 Pangasius sanitwongsei
GTTCTCCCGCCTTTACTTTATTCCTGCTAGCTAGCTAATTAGCACACCAGCTAGTTAACAAGTTAGCCGCAACATACTAAAAATATTTCTTCAGCTCCGTTGCTCTTGTTCTGATTATTTAATTTTCCTCGGATGCTTTCAGGAGTTTTTTTCTTCCGTGTCTGTATATCAGCAGGGACACGTCATCATCCTGGGTGTTAAAAATTCATCGAACAGACGCGCATCGTCACGACACCGCCGTCATCGCTACGTCTGTCTAAGTTCACTTTTTAAAGTGTGCGAGGAAGAGAAGAAAGGAGGCGAGGTGTGATAAGGGAGATGGAGTGAGACCGGAGTGAGACCGTGTTCTTGATCTAGAACAGATACACGCCGATCTGAGCTCTGCTCTAGCGCTTAGCGGGGAACGTGTCAGGCTCTTAAACGTGGCGCGGGTTTGCTAGGTGTTAGACAGGTACGGACGAAACAGAACCAGAAAACAGACAGAGGTGGTAAAAATATAAACTCTTAAATTCTACAAGAAAGATTCACAAAAGAAAAAGACATTTCAATTTTTTTAAATCACACTCTGTTGTAGCCCTAGCTAAAGGAAACAAGGTGGAAAATATTAACAAAGGCTACTTCAGTGTTTACTAATGCACCATCTCTCCCTTATACTTTCACTCCTCAGGATTTTCCTCCACATTGTATTGTTCTTCTCTCTCTTTCTATTGTTTTTCCTCCAGTGCATTCATTCATTCATTCATTCATTCCTGTTTTGCTGTCGATTTCTGTTTGATTATTTTGTTGATGGTCACATGCACATTTGCACAACATTTCTTTTCTTTTCTTTTCTTTTTCTCTCCTATTTTGTTTTTTTATGTAAAATTTTCATCTGCTTTCTGGCTTTAATAGTAAAAAAAAAAAAAAAAATCAACATTGTATACAGATGCAGAAAATAAAAAAAAAAGTGTTCTGAGACTGCAGACACAAGAAATGGAATGAGAGTGGACCTAGACTGGAACCGTGAGGAACTCCGACCAGGAAGTGATGTCAGACAGGCGGATAAGTGTTCTGAGACATCTGAGATGTACCGAGTATATACAGTCAGGTCCATAAGTATTTGGACAGCGACACAATTTTGGTCATTGTGCCTCTGTACACCACCACAATGGATTTGAAATGAAGCAATTGAGATGGGATTGAAGTGTTTGAAGACTTTCAGCTTTAATTCAAGGGGTTTAACAAAAATATCGCATTAACCATTTAGGAATTACAGCCTTTTTTTTTTTTACAGAGTCCTTCCATTTACACAGGCTCAAAAGTAATTGGACAATTGACTGATAAACAGTTTCATGGACAGGTGTGGCCTGTTTCCTTGTTAGTTCATGACAAATCACGGAGATAAAAGGTCTGGAGTTGATTCCAAGCGTCGAATTTGCATTAGGTAGCTGTTCAATTCTCAATATGCGGCCCAAAGAGGTGTCGATGCAAGTGAAGGAGGCTGAAAAAAACAAAACAGACCTATCAGAGAGATAGCAGAAACCTTAAGAGTGGCCAAATCAACATTTTTTTTTTTACATTCTTTAAAATAAAGAATGCACTGATGAGTTCAGCAACACCAAAAGGCCTGGAAGACCACAGAAGACAACTAAAGCGGATGATCGCAGAATCCTTGAAAAACCTCTTCGCAACATCTAGCCAAGTCAAGAACACTCTGGAGAAGGTAGGAGTATCATTGTCAAAGTCTACAATCAAGAGACGCCTTCATGAATGTAAATACAGAGGGTTTACCTCAAGATGCAAACCGTTGGTAACGTTCAAGAACAGAAAGGCTAGCTTAGACTTTGCTTAAAAAAAAAATAAAAGCATGAACATCCACTGACGAAGACACAACTGGCATGGTGCTGCCATACATATGGAGATGGAGATGTTTGGGACACCCTGTACAGGAATAGTGCATTAGTATGCGATTTGGGACGGTGTTTGGTTTGGTTTATCAGGTTTGAAACCAGGACTGGAACCATGAGGAACTCCATCCAGGAAAAGCGAAATGTTGTTCTGAGACATTGTGGAGGAGGATGTAGGAAAAGAAAAGACACAAAAGTTAAGCGTTGAGGTGAGTATGAGGTGAAATCAAGGATATAGTAGGAGCAAGAGTGGAGCTAGAATGGAGCCCTGAGGAACTCCTGTACACTGAGGTCATGAAAATAATTCACCACATGCTACGTTGTACGATGGAATCCATAGATAAGATAAAATCCAGTTATTAGCCAGTTATTAGTTTCAGTTATTAGCCAACATCAAACAATGTGCAGGTCTGTGTGTCTTTTTGACAGAATTATTATAAAACACTTTGTACCTTTTGTATTTCTGGTCAAAATGAGTGATTTGCTATAAAGCATGTGAATTGCTGCACAGAGTCTTCGTAACAGGCGTAGCATTACGTCAGCGCTCGGTCCGACGATGACCCTGGCGGGATCCTCCCGGGAGCGTCGGTACTAATCGAACCCTGCAGCTGCTAATCCATGATGTCAGAGCCGTCGGGTCTCTGTGTGAAATCGGATCTTCGCACGCCGTCCGAGCGCTCTCACTTTTACGCCGTCCTGTCTCTCGGCCTCTAAAGACAATAAACAGCGTGTGAAATCTAACGACGCGCGCACACCGTACGTATTCGAGGGGATTAGGACGGGGAAAAACACGTCTAACTTCGTGCCGTGACTTCAGACCTCAGGCAGTCTGACCTCAGGAAACACGGCGAGCGCAAAATCAAAATAACGTGAGTTCAAAGGAAGTGTGAAGAGGAGAAATGTGGAAAGGGTTCGTGAAGCAGGTGCGAGGGCCAAAATCTGAGATAACCATCAGATAAATAACGGCACACGGTTTCCAATCGTTCTACGCCATTTTCTCCTCCACATCCCCAAACAATTACGCTTTTAATTCGTCCTCGTCCACTTCCCCTCTACAGTTTCACCCTTGGTTTAATCCCTTCACAACCTGAAGGGAGTTTCAATAAGTTACAAGATCAAGAGAAGTTCGCTAGACGACCAGAAGACCGGCATTAATTACCCACAAGGTGTTGCTAGTTAGCAAAGATTTTTTTGCTAGCTGATTAGCAAGCCTTTATAAATCTGTACATAATTATTAATACTCTCAATACACAGACTGCTCATGAAGTTGCTTCGTCTACATTATTATATAATGTCTTATATTTTAGAAATTAGCAAAATTAGCAAAGTGAAAGTGCGAGTGATTAGCTGTGGGATTAGCGTTGCTTCCTCACAGCTCCTGAACTTGAGTTACTGTCTGATTAGCAAGTTAGCGTATTAGCAAGGTGATTTATCTGTAACCTTTACTTTTCCCTCTGTACATGAAAGCTGATGTTACTTTAATCTTCTAGCTAGCAAACTAAGAAGTTAGCACACCAGCTAGTTAGCATGTTTTTTGGAAAAATATTCATATAGTTTCAAAACATTTAAGTACAAATATTCATCCATTTCTCTCGCAGGGTTTCCGTTAGCCGGTAAATACTGGTATTTGACGGTAAAATCTTAAAGGACAAACAAATTTCAAAATAAATAAAGTACATATAATCAGAATCACCTTTATAGCCAAGTACCGTGGGTTTACATGTACAAGGAACTTGTCTTGGTCTACTGGTGCTTAGTAATAACAGTGAAAATACAAGAAATAAGAATAATATCAATAAGGTAAACATTGTAAGGTAAGATGAGAAAGTAAAAGAGAGAAGCGAAAGTTATGAAATGAGAGGCATAAATATAAAGAATGTATAAAGCTATGTAAAACTATGAGCAAAAATATAACATTTTTTACGTAAGTAAAGATCTTTTAATTCAATAAAGGATGCACGTCTCTTTACATGAACACAGACGATACGCTGAGGGAAAAGTATTCGCTGGGGGTTTATCATTACCTGCCGCTAGCCGCTAATTCATATAGCCACCGCTGTATTTTTTTTTTCTAGAAAAAAAAAGAGACAGAAATTAAATTGGGATTGCTCTAAATGCTTCCCAATTCTTTTAAATATGCAAAATTAGACATCTAGTACAGCAAAGTACACGTTTTAGCTAAATAACGCTAACTCTAACCTCGTCATGAGGGTTTGTCTGAGGCTGAACCTCCTGCTGACATGAGCACAGAATTCCTCTTATTATTATTATTATTATTATTATTATTATTATTATTATTATTATTGCAGCAGTATTATGGACAGTTCAAACATTCCTAATTGAAACTCTCTATCTATCTATCTATCTATCTATCTATCTATCTATCTATCCGTCTGTCTATCTATTCGTCTGTCTGTCTACCTATCTATCTGTCTGTCTATCTATCTATCTATCTATCTATCTGTCTGTCTGTCTGTCTATCTATCTATCTATCTATCTGTCTGTCTGACTGTTTATCTATCTATCTATCTATCTATCTATCTATCTATCCAGCTGTCTATCTATCTATCTATCAATCTATCTGTCTGTCTGTCTTTCTGTTTCTTTTTCTATATGTTCATATTATTTAAAACATTGTACATGGAATAATTGGAATAAAACTGTGTTTTATCATTTTTCATTGAATGTGTGTGTGTGTGCGTGTGTGTGTGTCCGTGTGTGTGTGTGTGTGTGCGTGTGTGTGTGTCCGTGTGTGTGGGTGTGTGTGCGTGTGTGTGTGTCCGTGTGTGTGGGTGTGTGTCCGTGTGTGGGGGTGTGTGTGTGTGTGTGTTGGTTGATGTTCAAACAGGCGGGGAGCAAAAACAGTTGAAGAGCCTCTGTTTGTTTTCTCCAAAAACAGAGAGAAGCAAAGAAAACACACTCGACATTTCAGCGCCGAGCTCCCGATGCCCTGTGTGTGTGTGTGCGCGTGTGTGTGCGCGTGTGTGTGTGTGTGTGTGTGTGTGTGTGTGCAAGTGTGTGTGTGAGCTCCCGATGCCCCTGTGTATGAGTCCAGTTTATTTTTTATCAGACCTGATCGAGGGTGTATTCATTTCTCTCGTTGTTTTTCTCTCACTGGGGATTTTTCTCTCTGCCAAAAAACGTCCAGTGAGAAAAACTTCTGCATAAATACACACACACACACACAGCATTTACTTTAGGATCTGAAGTGGTAATCAGATCCGAGTTATCTCAGAACCACGCACACACACACACACACACACACACAGGCTTCAGGAGTCATCCGATTTAATCGACAGTGCTTGCTAACAGGTTGTGTATTTTTTACTTTTTATTTTTTATGGCAGCCATATTGACTCTCGTTGTCCCTCATGTTCTACAAGCCCCGCCCCTTTTCCCATACGTGATGTGATGTCACGATAGTGCACAAAGCGCTAATCCTCACAAACAGAACGGAAAAGCGCCTAGGTGTGTGATTTGGGACGCAGCCCAAGTCTCCTTCCTGTTGCAGCATTTGGGACATTTGGGACTTAATATACTGCGTGGAGGTACGGCGTGGGCATTAACGTCCATGTTAACACGCTTTACAAGGCAATAAGTTCCCCCAGGAGGCAGCGCTGACCCTGAACACATCCTGAATCCATTACGGCACCCAAATAAAGACTAGTGAGAGAAAAAGGACAGAAAAACATGCACATGAGAGACAAAAAAAGCATTTTTATCCAGCGCCATTCAATGCAGTTACTACAGGAGAGGCATTATTGTTATTATTATTGTTATTATTATTGTTATTATTATTATTATTATTATTATTATTACAGCAGTATTATGGACAGTATTATTGTTTAGCTCAGATTCTCTGATAAATATGAAGCCTTGTGCTGTAGTTAACCCTTTAAACTCCCCAAACACACGCCCGAGCACGAGGCAGAGCATTCGAGGCTTTATTTATTTCCATCGACGCTGATGATTAGAGACGTCTAGATTTAGGGTTTTAATTATAAATGTCGTCGCTCACTTGCTGTAAAATCAACACGGTTAATATAACTTACTGATTACTGAACAGCTGATGCAAGAAATGTTTCACAATGACTTAGGAAGAAAGCTGCTTTGAGAGTCAACGGGTTTTGGAATTTTTAACTCGAAGAGGTGAAAATGGTGGGCGGAGTGAAGGGCGATTTGGGGGCGTGTCTAAGGGCTGCTAAGCAGTGATTGGTCACAGAGCCAGTTGCTAAGCAGTGATTGGTCACAGCACCAGTTGCTAAGCAGTGATTGGTCACAGAGCCAGTTGCTAAGCAGTGATTGGTCACAGCACCAGTTCATAAGCAGTGATTAGTCATAGCGCCGGTTGCTAAGCAGTGATTGGTCACAGTGCCGGTTCATAAGCAGTGATTGGTCACAGAGCCAGTTGCTAAGCAGTGATTGGTCATAGCACCGGTTGCTAAGCAGTGATTGGTCACAGAGCCAGTTGCTAAGCAGTGATTGGTCATAGCCCCAGTTCATAAGCAGTGATTGGTCACAGCACCGGTTGCTAAGCAGTGATTGGTCACAGCTCCGGTTGCTAAGCAGTGATCGATCAATTGGTCAAACGTAGCCTTGCAGCGCCTGTTAGCGAGACGGTAAATGAAGCGTTTTGTAAATGGCGTATATCAGAATGGGAGAATGAATCAGCGCAGTGATTCAGACCTTCGTGACGGATGTTTTTCCTGACGAGGTGGAGGAACTCGGGGCGTAATGGAAGATCGGTTTGTCCATGACATAATCCGGCTCCTAAAAACAAGCACAGGGGGAAATTTCTTTTTATTTTTATTTGGTGTGTTTGGTTACCTGGATGCTCCGTCGATGACAAAGCAGAGACGTGTAATTTTCTCAGCTGCAGTAATAAGCAACACGAGGCTGAGGTTAATCAGAGCCATGAAGGGGCACAGAGCGCGTTTGTCTCATCGCCTTGGCGTCAAGTTTACCGGCCATAACCATGATCTTAACGATGCTAACGCAGTTTCCTCTTAATCGTCAAAATATCTGAGGACCGTTTGTACAACATGTTCAATCCTTCTCTCTCTCTCTCTCTCTCTGTCTTTTTTTCCCCTTCTCCGATTATTAGCTCAAACACGACCTCGGCGTCGGCGTGCGCTGATTTTTGAAGCAGGCCCGTGATACGCGATCCTTTCGTAAATATTTTCAAGGCGGGTTGCATCGGGAGGATTTCTGAGGAGATGTTTTGACAGCCTGAAAATGGAGTTTCACAATTGCAACAGACGCAAAGATGACAAGATGTGAACTCGTTTAACCCTCCTGTCGTGTTCTCTACTTAGCAATGTTCCGTCCCTTCTACCACAGAGCGAAACTCTTCTCCGGTTTTATAGCAGTAAAGGCGGCATGTGGGAGAAATATGGGGGAAAAAAACACACCAGGATTCACCACAATATCGGCTAAGATTATAACTGTGATAAATATTTACGTTTAAACCTCTACGTCATATCATATCTGAGAGATTGTGTGTCATATCTGACTATTACGCCTGTTTTTTAACCAGCTAGCACGCTAAATCAACAGAAACTGAGGCGTGAAATCTTGAAAGACTCCGGGACTGTGATATGTTTAAAAAATACAGTTATCAACGAGTAAATATTAGCCGCCGATGCTAAACTTAATTACAGTTTATTTTTTTGTCATATGGAATCTTTTTTTTAGTAATTTATCCACGCATCTGAGAGAAATGTTGACGTCTCTGATGTTTCTGTGTCCTTTTTATTGTCGCTGTGTCTTCGCGTTGCCTGTATGAAAGATTTGCTAGCTGGTTAACCTGCTAGTCATTAGCTAGCTCGTTCTCTGGATCCGTATCGTTCTCACAACCTGAGCAGCGAGCATGAACACACGTTCACGAGTTCACTGTGTAAAATACTCGCGCTTCGACGTCACGTCTGATTTTTCTACCCAGCTAGAGAGCTAAATCGATGGAAAGCGAGAAGCTAGCTGCATTGCAGATCGGAGTGTGTTTAAAAAATGATTAGCAACACCTGTTTAGTCCCCTGTAGCAGGTCCCAGTAAACAACGTGCTGAAATTTCCCAGAGGCCTCGGCTGCTTTTTACGAGCCATTATAGTTAAAGATGTACGAAAGCTGCGCTGGAGGACTTTTACACACTCGTAAATTAGTACAGACACCGCTGGGGAATGTGAACAGGGCCTGCAGAGTGAAAGAAAAAAAAAAAAAAAAGAACGCAGGAGGCAATGTGAGCAATAACACAAATAAATAAAAGCAAATGTAAAACTCCTGTCCTGCACACCTTTATTTCTTTTCTAGTGAACAGCAAAAATAAATTAAAGTGAATTATCTGCTGTAAATAAAAGCCATCTAGCCATTGACCTTTTCTTTTCTTTTTTTTTTTTTTTGTAGCGTAAGCTAACAGGAAGTGATCAGCAGAAGGGATCTGGTCTGTAGTGTTAGCATTAATTAGCATTAGCGTCCTGCACACACACTTGGTCCGCAGATGTTCCTGCATCTCTCTGAACTGACGCAAACGATGCAAAACAAATAAAAACAGACCGTACCGGTCACTAAACACGAAAACACTCGCGCACGTGTTAATCTGAGGCCTGCCTGTTCTGCAGACCGGAGATGTTTATGCGTTTCCTGACGTTGGCAGTTTTTTTTTTTTTTTAGAAAAACTGTTTGTTCGAAAATCCCAGCTGCTGTTTTTTATGGATTTGTGAAGAACATGTTCACGTGGAGAGGAGTATAAAGTCGCTGGTTTGATTTCACGCACATGCTAAACACGTCCTGTTTAAACGCGGTGACATCATCGGCGCAGTGACTGAAGCCTTCTCCCTTTTCCAGATATCATCAAGTTCCTCGGAAAACCTCACGCGGATCTGACGAGGTTCTGCAGTTAACGTTTAGCTCCACACGTTTTAATCTTATAGTGAAATACTGCACATCACCACAGCTAGCTAGCTATGTAGCTATCTTTTATTTAACGCCAGCCAGCTAGCTATATATTTCGAAGTTATTATCTATCAAGCTGTACGTTTAGCTAACATAAATTTAGCTAGTTTATTTAATAAGAAGTAAAAGTACCAAACTGGACTTTTCGTTGTTGCAGGATTGTACGAACGGCCATTTTGTAAATGATTAAAAATACTTTTCGATTCGGTTTAATCTGATGTACAAGAAAGACGGCTGTATATCATGTGACCTTTGTGGAAGTGATGTAAGTAACCACATGGGGGATTTTTATCTAAAGGAACAATATCTCAACATCTCAGTAGTGTGTAACAGTGTTGGTGTGTAGCAGCAGTAGTGTGTAGTACTGTGCAGTAGTGTGTAGCAGTATTGTGTAGCGGTGGTGTGTAGCAGTGGTGTGTAACAGTATTGTGTAGTAGTATTGTGTAGCAGTGGTGTGTAGCAGTATTGTGTAGCAGTGGTGTGTAGCAGTGGTGTGTAGTAGTATTGTGTAGCAGTGGTGTGTGCAGTGGTGTGTAGTAGTATTGTGTAGCAATGGTGTGTAGCAGTGGTGTGTAGTAGTATTGTGTAGCAGTATTGTGTAGCAGTGGTGTGTGCAGTGGTGTGTAGCAGTGGTGTGTGTAGTGGTGTGTAGTAGTATTGTGTAGCAGTATTGTGTAGCAGTGGTGTGTGCAGTGGTGTGTAGCAGTGGTGTGTGCAGTGGTGTGTAGTAGTATTGTGTAGCAATGGTGTGTAGCACTGGTGTGTAGTAGTATTGTGTAGCAGTATTGTGTAGCAGTGGTGTGTGCAGTGGTGTGTAGCAGTGGTGTGTGCAGTGGTGTGTAGTAGTATTGTGTAGCAATGGTGTGTAGCACTGGTGTGTAGTAGTATTGTGTAGCAGTATTGTGTAGCAGTGGTGTGTGCAGTGGTGTGTAGCAGTGGTGTGTGCAGT
>CM075005.1:31495642-31520598 GCA_037576675.1 Pangasius sanitwongsei
CTCTCTGCCTCTCTCTCTCTCTCTCTCTCTCTCTCTCTCTGACTCTCTCTCTCTCTGCCTCATTCTCTGCCTCTCTCTGCCTCTCTCTGCCTCTCTCTCTGCCTCTCTCTGCCTCTCTCTCTGCCTCTCTGTCTCTGCCTCATTCTCTGCCTCTCTCTCTGCCTCTCTCTCTCTCTCTCTGCCTCTCTCTTTCTGTCTCTCTCTCTGCCTCTCTGTCTCTGCCTCTCTCTCTCTCTCTCTGTCTCTCTCTCTCTGCCTCTCTGTCTCTGCCTCTCTCTGTCTCTCTCTCTGTCTGCCTCTCTCTCTCTCTGTCTGCCTCTCTCTGCCTCTCTCCCTCTCTCTTTCTCTCTCTCTCTCTCTGCCTCTCTCTGTGAAAGTGAATAATAGTGAATTCCACTGCTGTAATATAAAAACACAGGCCTCTGGCTCTGCTTCACTAAACCCGCTTTGAGGACCAGGGGTTTAAAATAAGGGCAAGCGTTTCTGACACGTTCACGCCGTGATGAAGGGAGGATGTGACGTCAGGAACAGCACTGCTCTTTTGATGACGTCGTCTTTAGGAGTGTTTGAGAAACTTCCTGGATATCCGTGAAATGTTGACATGGAAACGCAGCATCAGGACCGCTCAGGCCACGTGATGAGCACGGAATAAACATAATAAACGCGATCAGCAGGGCTTTATGGAAAGAGAGTGAAAGTGAGACGGAAGGATAAAGAAGGACAGATGGCAGACGAGGAGGAAAAGATCACACCATCGATCAGACTCTGTTTGGTGACATGCAACACATAAATCAATTACGGCTCCTGAAATAGCACAGGGGACATGGAGGGACACACACACACACACACACACACACAGACAGAGTGGTTTTTCAAAAAATCTTTTAATAAATCATTACTGAAAATGTTTGTGTAATTCATAAAACGGCATTGAAGGAATTTTATGCTAATTATCTCTCTCTCTGTCTCTCTCTCTCTCTCTCTCTGTCTGTCTCTCTCACTCTGTCGCTCTCTCTCTGTCTCTCTCTCTCTGTCGCTCTTTTTTTTCTCTCTCTCTCTCTCTCTGTATCTCACCCTGTCTCTCTGTCTCTCTCTCTGTCTGTTGCTCTCTTTCTCTCTCTCTTTCTGTCTGTCTCTCACTGTCTCGCTTTCTCTTTCTTTCTGTTTCTCTCTGTCTTTCTTTCTGTCTGTCTGTTGCTCTCTCTCTCTGTCTCTCTCTTTCTGTCTTTCTTTCTGTCTCTCTCTCTCTCTATCTCTTTCCTTCTGTCTCTCTCTCTCTCTCTCTCTCTCTCTCTCTCTGCAGTGTCTCCCGAGGCTCTGGGTTTCCTCTCCGCCGTCGCCGTTTTTGTTTTTCTTATGATTCTTGTTTTTTTGTTCCTCAATAACAAACTGTCGATTGAGAACGTCGCTCCGCAGCCACTCGACCACTACAGGAAGGGCAAAGAGCTACCGGGTCAGTGTGCTTACACGTCTCTTCTCTCTCCACTCATTTCTTCATTTCATTCGTCTGATCAGTATAAACCACTAATGCAGCAGTACTGATGAGACTTTTCTAAATCACAAACTAAAATCGTCGCACTGGACAGTGTTTAATGTGTTGGTGATGTTCATACAATATTACCGTAATTACAGGTTTTTTTCTACTTTGAAATCTTTCTGTTGTAAATGAATTATATATCTTTACATTTTTAAATAAATTCCACATCTGCGCTTGAATAATTAACTCAGATAAAGAAAGGAAACTGAGTTTTCATGCACAGATTTGACACATTTTTATTTTGCCTTAGTTGGATTTTTTTGTTGCAGGACACATCCGCATTTTTTTTAACATCCTGTGTTTTTTTGTTTTGTTTTTTGTGGGTACATTGTTTACTTTTTCGATTAAAAAAAACAACCTGGGGGGCAAAAACTTTTGCCGTCAACTGTAAAGCTGATGAACTAAATCCTGTTCTTGTCTATTTGGACTCGACTGTACGGTTTTTCCACATTTAATTAGTAACACCTACATACGCCCTGTAGACGAGCCTCTGAATCAGCACCTCACACACACACACACACACACACACACACACAGTGTTGTGTAACCACACACAATATTAACATTACATAAGACTGGTTTTCATGCATGCAGTAATCTGAATAGGATGAAAAGAAATCCGCCTACTAAATAATTTTATGTAGAATTCATCTGAAAAGAAAAAGTCAGTAAAATGTCAGTATTTATAGGTTTAGTGTTTATACGCTGAAATTGCGTGTATCCTTTAGTTTATATGCTGAAACAGTTACAGGTCAGGATTTGTCTTGATACCACATGTAACCTGTGTATTTGTAGATTTACTGTTTCTAACTGTGTGTGTGTGTGCGAGAGTGTGTGTGTGTGTGTGTGAGTGTGAGAGAGGGGGTAACCTTGAGGAGCATGAATGTGATTTTGTTCTTTGCTGCCCCCAAGTGGTCAAATTGGTGTATTACAGTGTAATTTTTTTTCTCTGTGTGTGTGTGTGTGTGTGTGTGTTAGATAAGGGCTATGGAGAGGCAGATTTTCAGGCCTGGTCATCAGACAGCGATGACGAGGTGATGGGTCAGTATCAGGAGGCCATGACGCGCTCGCGGGGTCTCCGAGGCCGCTGCACAGGGGCTGGAGCCCCTCATCGTAAAGGCTTCAGCTGGGAGACGCAGCACAAATACTGCCCCCTGTCGGCCGAGTACGACGGGTACAGCAGCGAGGCTTCTGCTGAGGACGGTGAGGAAAAAGTGTGTGTGTGTGTGTGTGTGTGTGTGTGTGTTGAGGATAGAACAGACCCATAGAACAGACACATACACACACGTCATTATTTCTCATTTTTCTTGGTAAATGACTCAGAAATTCACTGAGATAGTGTGTGTGTGTCACTAAAAGCTGGTTTTAATAAAGAGTTGATGTGTTGATGGTTTGCAGCTGGCTGAAGTCAGAGTGCAGTGGGTTTAGTACACACACACACACACACACACACACACACACACACATACAGGGTGTGGTGTTTTCTTCTCCAGCTGTTTTTCATTCTCTCTCTCTCTCTCTCTCTCTCTCTTTTGACTGTGAACCACACACACACACACACACACACAGTGGTTCACTTTTCTACACTTTCATACTTTTTTGACTACCTTTCTGCCAGGGGGATTTTAGGAAGTCACACACTCTCTCTGTCACTCACTGTTAAGAAATTGGCTTTAAAGCAATGTGCACGCACACACACACACACACACACACACACACACACTGTCAGGCCGTGGGCAACTGCCACTGCTGACACTAAGAGAGAGAGAGAGAGAGAGAGAGGAAGAAGCTAAAATAGAAAATAAGTAAACGACAGAAAAGTGAACAGAGTGAAAGTGGAGGAAAATTAAGAAGAAGAACGAATAAAGAAAAAGAGAAGAAGAGGAAGTAAGACCAGATAACATTTTACTTATGATGTATGTTTCCATGGCAACGACTATTTTTTTTTTTTTTACCAGGTCATAAGTGTCCTCATGGACGCCACTGTGTGAGGGGACAAAAGAAGGAAAATAGTCAAAATAGTTGCGATAAAAGTAGTTAGAAACAAAAAAGGGAAAAAAAGAAGAAATGAGGAGAGAAGATAAATGAAATAAAGAAAAGGAGGAGAGAGAGAGGACAGGACACAAAAAATGCAAAAGAAGAGAAAAAAGTTGGTGGCATTAAACCATAATTTACTCTTTCTATCTCTCCTTCTATCTCTCTGTCTCGCTCTCTGTCTCACACTATATCTCGCTCTCTCCATCTCTCTCTCGCTCTCTCTATCTGACTCTCTCTGTCGCTCTCTCCATCTAACTCTGTTGCTCTCTCTATCTTGCTCTCTCTCGTTCTCTCTATCTAACTCTGTCGCTCTCTCTAACTCTGTCGCTCTCTCTATCTTGCTCTCTCGCTCTCTCTATCTTGCTCTCTCTCTCGCTCTCTCTATCTGACTCTCTCTGTCGCTCTCTCTATCTAACTCTGTTGCTCTCTCTATCTTGCTCTCTCTATCTTGCTCTCTGTCGCTCTCTCTATCTAACTCTCTGTCTTGCTCTCTCGCTCTCTTGCTCGCTCTCTATCTCACTATCTCTATCTTGCTCTCTGTCTCGCTCTTTGTCTCACTCTATCCCTCGCTTTCTCTATCTCACTCTCTCTCTCGCTTTCTCTATCTCGCTCTCTCTCTCGCTCTCTGTCTGTCTCGCACTCTGTCTCACTCTTTCTCGCTCTGTCTCTTTTTCTCTCTAGCTCTCTCTCTCGCTCTCTCGCTCTGTCTCACTCTGTCTTGCTCTCTATCTCTCTCACACTCACTCTCTCCATCCATCCTTCAGTGAACTGTATTCAGAGGATGAGGTTGACTCCGCCCCTTGACGAGCTCCAGCCGCCTCCCTATCAGGACGAAGACGGCTCGACCTCTGACCTCGCCGACACCAAGAGCGAAGCGCACGACCCCGAGAGCTTCAGCAATGCCAAGGGCCTGGAGGAGGACGTCCCGAGTGACAGCACAGCTGTGCTCAGCCCCGAGGTGTGTGTTTGTTTGTGTGTGTGTGTGTGTGTGTGTGTGTGTTTGGGTGTGTGTGTGCGTGTGTGTGTGTTTGTGTTTGTGCATGTCAGATGCTCCTAACACACTCCCTTTAATTACTGTTGTCTCTCAACTAAAAGGTTAATTACATAATCACAAGTTATCCTCTGTTTTCTACTCTTTCTCTTTCCTTCTCTCTCTCTTTATCTCTCTCTCTATGTCTATCTTGTTCTTTTGATCCCTTTTGCATCCCTCTATTTACATCTCTCTCCCTCTCTTGTCTCTTGTCTCCTTCAATTTCTCTTTCTTTCTTTTCTTTCTCCATTTCTCTCATTCTCTTCATTCTTTTTTCTCTCCCTCTCATTCTCTCATTTTCTCTTCATGTCTCACTCTCTCGCCATTTCTTTTTCTCTCCATTTCTCCTCCTCGTGTCATTTATTTTTCTCTGTATTCCACTTCTCTCTCTCTCTCTCTCTCCCTCTCTCTCTCTCTTTGTGTAGGATCTGTCCGTCCGTGGTTCCTCCTCTCCTCTCCTGAAGCTTTACTCTCCTGACTCGCCCTTCTCTCCGTTCGGGACGCTGCACATCCTCTTCGACTACGATTTGCACCAGCGCTGCCTCTCAGTCACCGTAACCGCGGTAACCGACCTCCCATCGCCGCGACGATCACCCGGCATCGCCTGGCAGCTCCACCTGGTGCTGCTTCCCGCCAAAAAGCAGCGTGCCAAGACGGCCGTGGCCAGGGGGCGGAGCCTCAGCGAGACGTTCCGCTTCAGCCATGTCCAGTCGGAGAGCATCGGGAACTACGGCGTGCGGTTTCGTCTCTACAGCATCAGCAAGATCAAGAAGGAGAAGAAGATGCTGGGAGAGAAAGTGTTCTACCTCACCAAACTCAACCTGCAGGGCAAAATGGCCGTCCCTCTGCCTCTGGAGCCCTGCTGCAGCACCACAGTGAGTGCAGGACAGGACGCAGGACATAGATGGACTGATGGATTGATTGACCGATGGATTGATTAATGGAGAGATGGGTGGTGGATGGATGGAAGGATGGATTGATGGATGGATCAATGAGTGGACGGATGGATGATGGAGAGACAAGTGGATGGATAGATGGATGGATGGATTAATGAGTGGATGGATTGCTAGATGGATGGATGATGGAGAGACAGGTGGGTGGTAGATGGATGGATGGATGGAAGGATGGATGGATGATGGAGAGACAGGTGGGTGGTAGATGGATGGATGGATGATGGAGAGACAGGTGGTGGATGGATGGATGAATGAGTGGATGGATTGCTAGATGGATAGATGATGGAGAGACAAGTGGATGGATTGATGGATGGATTAATGAGTGGATGGATTGCTAGATGGATGGATGATGGAGAGACAGGTGGGTAGTAGATGCATGGATGGATGGATGGATGGAAGGATTGATAGATGGGTGGATGGATGGATGGATGATGGAGAGACAGGTGGTTGATGGATGGATGGATGAATGAGTGAATGGATTGCTAGATGGATAGATGATGGAGAGACGGGTGGGTTGGATGAATGGATGGATGATGGACAGACAGGTGGATGGATAGATCAGTGAGTGGATGGATGAATGGATGGATGGATGAACAGATGAACTGATAGATGAATGGATGCCTGGAAGAGAAAGTGTGCCACTTCCTCAAACCCAATTTTCAGGTCGTCTCTGTCCTACTGTTCTCTACAGAAGGCACAGTGCATTATGGGTATTGTTAGAACTCTATGGCTATTGTGTGCACTACATAGTACACTACAAAGTGAACAGGGTGTGATTTAGGACATGGAAATGATTCAGTATTTAATAGCTGATAAAATAAATAACTGTTTATGGTAAACACGTTGGCTCAGTGGATGGACTGATGTGTGTGTGTGTGTGTGTTTCAGGCCAGCGAGTCTCAGACGAGTGTGTCTGCTGCATCGTGCAGTGAGACGGCGTCTACGTTCCAGTCCGCAGGTCAAAGGTCATCGCCTGAGATACTGCTAGGGCTTGTTTACAACGCCACCACGGGCCGCCTCTCTGTCGAGGTCATCAAGGGGTGTCACTTCAAAAACGTGGCCACCAACAAACCGCCCAGTAAATATACACACACACACACACACACACACCCCTTCGAAAGTGACGTTCGGTGTGTAAAAGTCGTTATGTCATGTTTATGAAGTGGTTATTCCTCTCCTGTTCAGTGCCCTTTGTTTCAGAAGTGTTGTGCTCCACTTTATGATCACGTGCTGATGCTAACTCTAACGCTAACCTTATGTGATGTCATTTAACCTTTAACCTGTTAACCTGTATCTCTCTTCTCCCTCTGTTTCCGTCCAAAAGTTTCGCAAAACACCTGAGAAGCACATGGGCCACGTCCCAACTCGCATGCTACTGTACTAAATAGTGTACATGCTATTCTGTATCTCGTATCTTTTTGTGTGCTTTTTCCTCTGTTTTTTCTCCTCTCTGGTTATTAACACTTTCCTCTCCCTCCCTCTCTCCCTCTCTCCCTCTCTCTCTCTCTCTCTGTCCCTTATCGTCTGACTCCACCCACCCCCCACCCACTCACCCCTCCCGTTCCTCGTCAGATGGACTGTTCTGTTGTCTAAAGCACTTGATAGGTGGGCAGGTTTATATAATCCGAGGTGAGTCTTCCCTTGCTCACTCGTTCCCTAGCTGTCCATGTGGAACGTCTGCATGTTTGGGTTTTGCTTAGTCGTCTCATGTCTGAGTGCGTTACCAAGAGCGGATGTGTTTTAGTAGTTAAAATAGAGACATAGTGTACGAGTGTGTGATTTGTGATTCGGGACACAGCCGGGGTTCACTGATGTTGTCTGTAAATGGCTGATATCCGATATCGACTCCACATGTTGTCCCACGTTATGCTCCATTCTGCATTCAGTTAGTAAGACCTCAGCGTACTGGACTTAGAGTCGGGTGCAAAAGTTTGTACACCCGACAAAAAGTTTGTACTACAGGACAAAGCTAAAGTGGAAATTTGTTTAGGGAATTTTTTTTATTTACACCCAAACAAGAATCATGACAAGTAACAGAAATGCTCAAGTAGTGTAATTTAGGATATTAATTTCATTTTGAACCTCTTGGATTTGTGTGTGTGTATATATATATATATATATATATATAGTACCCAGAAATCAGAAGGGGCACAAACTTTTGCACTCAGCTGTATATTAGCAAAGAATGACGGCTCGCTGTTTGAGATAAATAACTGAGTCTTGGTAGAGAACTCGGACACGAGGACAAGCATAACTCATATAGATGTGTGTGTGTGTGTGTGTGTGCATGCCATCTATATCTATTAGAAGATGATGGTGAATTTGTGATAGATGTGTTACACCACAGCGCTGAGGAGTTCCGGATTCTGATTGGTCAGAAGGTGTTGATTAGTTTTCTATAACAGCAGCTCTGACAGTAGTGCAGCTGTAAATCACAGGTTTATATTAATGCGCTCGTTCTAATAGGTTATTGTTTCTATAGTAACAGATCGTTCACATGACTTCTAATGCAGATGCTCCACATAAAAAAAGTGTAATCGTTGATTTCTGTAAATGTAACGTTTATGGAAGGAGTCTCCAGTGTCAGCGCTTTGTAACAGTCAGAGGTGAAGCTGTAACTTTAACTTTTCCGGAATCTTCAGGACAGAGGAGTTTACGCTTCTTTGCAGTTTCTCTGTAACACGATGAGCTGCGGGTTTTTTTTTTTTTTTGTCTTATTAACTTCAAGAGAGAGAAAAAAAGAGAGGCTGATGAGAGAACGACTGTTTATAGCTGCTATAACGTAAGGAACTAAATTGTATTTTACAGTAACAGCACATTCAATCGTGTTTTAATCCTTAATTAAAACCTAACAATATATTTTTATCTGTAATATCTGATATAGTTTATAACATCAAACATCGGAATCAGAATTATAAGCTAATATTTGAAAAATGGGTCTTATTTATTTAGTTATTTAGCGAGGTGTTAAATATTAACTGGAAATAATGAGATATTGACACTGAACACATTAACATTTTACATATCTCTCGTCCAGTTTAGCTACAACGTTAGCTAGTCCCCGATATCGTGATTAAAATATGATGAACCGTTCTGTCGTGTTGGAGGAGGTTTGCACTCTTTATGTGCAGAGACGGGATTGTTTCCCAGCACAAAGCGCTTACGCATTTCCTCCGACCTCTTCACGGCCTTTTTCGGGTCGTAACAATGGCGCTCTCAATAAAGCCAATCACTCGAGTTTAATCGCCGCTCGGCTCTTTCACCTCCGTCAGCAGGAGGTCCATTAATGCAGCGCTGAAGCACTTAAGGTGTCAAAGTCGCTCCTTTTCCAGCGCGTGCCAAATCAGTTCACTTCACCCGAGCCTTTATATCCGAGAGGGAGAAAGAAACAGATACAATTTCTCTTTTTTTAGCAGAGGGGAACAGAGAGAGGGAGAAGGAGGACCTGGCAGGCAGCTGCCACTTGTGTGTGTGTGTGTGTGTGTGTGTGTGTGTGTGTGTGTGAATTCTATCTAAGCGCCTGTTCCTTTTATTTTCCTGTTTACACACAACAAAAGGCGAGCCTCCCACATCAGCTCTCATTGACGTGTTCAGGAAAAGCGTCTGAATCCTGATGACTCGAAGTGAATAAAATTGATAACGCAGTAATCAGAGGCTTTTTTCGCTGAAGCTGAAGGTGATAATAAGGAGATCGTTAATAAAGAGCGGGTGAAAGGAAACGCAGCCGAATGTGTGATGTTTAACCTTGTCGGCGTCTCGTCATGTTTCTGGTTTTTTTTTTTTAACCTGAATTTTACCTGCATGATCTTTGATGTGCGTCTGTGGAGTTATTTTTGTGCAGCAGGGCTTTAAGATTCATAAGCAGTGAATAAATGAAGGATCGTGAGAAACGTCATGACATCATGCTTTAACCTGCGCGTGTCCTGCGTGTCAAATTTGTGACGGTGAAATACGTCACGTCTGACCTCACGCCGTGGATCACATCTGTAACATTCGATTACATTCGATTCGATAGTGTTGATAAAAATACCTGTTGACATGATCAAAGTTTTCTGTCTCCAGTGTCAGCGCTTTGTAACAGTCAGAGGGAAATCTTCAGGACAGATGAGTTTACACTTCTTGACGAGCTACGTTTTTTTTTTTTGTCTTATCAACTTTGGGAGAAAAAAGAGAGTTTATAGCTGCTATAACGTAAGAGAGAAAAGGAACTTGAATTGTACCTATAAATGGATAAAACATCTGACGCGTTGCTCTTATAAATCTTATGAATACGTAAGTTTTGTCAGATCGCTGTGGTAGAAGAGGAATAAAACACATGGAGACATGCTGTTATAGGAAAATAATAAACTTCCTGGTAGTAACAGTAACTCCACTTCCTGTTTTATTATTAATGAAATGTTATATAAACCTTTGCATTTACTCTGTTTAGAATAGTGTGTGAAATGTAATAATTGCCCTCCTCGTCTTTATAGACACGTACGTGAAGCTGACCCTGCTGAACTCCATGGGTCAGGAGATGTCCAAGTGTAAGACGTCCCTGTGCCGCGGCCAGCCGAACCCCACCTACAGGGAGACGTTCGTGTTCCAGGTGGCGCTGTTCCAGCTGTCGGAAGTCACGCTCATCCTCTCTGTCTACAACAAACGCAGCATCAAGCGCAAGGAGATGATCGGCTGGATCTCTCTGGGCCTGAACAGCTCCGGCGAGGACGAGCTCACGCACTGGACTCAGATGAAGGAGTCTAAAGGACAGCAGGTGTGTCGATGGCACAGTCTGCTCGAGTCTTAGGGAGCATCATGACCACCATGACGACGATGATGATGATGATGATAAAAAAAATAAAGTTACAAAATCAAGAAGGGGAGAAAAAGAGCAAGGCATTACGGGAAATAAATCCTGAGAATGCAAGGATGATGAAGAAAGAAGTGAAGAAAACCCACAAAGCAGGGCATTATGGGAAATATCTCACCGTATCAATAGAGAGCAGGTGTGACGTCAGCCCCGCCTCATTACATCGCAGGAATGTGAGGATGGCGAGGATGAGGAAGGTGGAAAGTCAAGAAAAAACAAGGAGCAAGTGGAAGAGTGAAACAAATTCTGGAGCCATGATGATATGATGAGGGAAATATGGAGGCCTCGGCTCACCTGAGCAGTGCATTATGGGAAATGAATGGAGCAACGAAAGATAAAATACATGAAGCAGAAAAAAATCTCGAGCCATGATGATGAGGAGGAGGAGCTGAAGCAGGAAGAGGAAGGAGGAGACCACCAGAACAGTGCATTATGGGAAACAGTCAAGGGTTCGAAGCCATTCCGTTGTCTTGAACGTTTTAGGAATTCAGTCAGATTTGAGCAAAACAACTCTTAACCCGCAGTGCATTATGGGAACGATTGGAAAAAAAATGCTAACCTTTAATGAAGGAGATGGAATTCTGTTATTATTTATTGTTTATTTATTTATTATTATTATTATTTCCTGTTTATTATTCATGTGTCTGGTTTGAAATGGTTCTGATTGAGCAGAGAACGAGAGACGGAAGAGAGACAGTGGATCAGTGACGGCGTTTACAAGCCAGAGGTCCAAACACAGTTGAACAACCCTGAATATTCTGGTCCAAACCCTGCCTCGCTTAGCCCCGCCCACACGATCATTTTTCGGTAGTCTGACATTATTGCCCCTTTTTACCCCTTGACCCAAAGCCGGTGCTGATTTGGGTGTCGTTTTCGTCAGTTTGAGAACCTTCACAGTCTCTCTCTTCACAGGTTCACAGCCTCTCTCTTCTCAGCACTATTGAGGGTTTCTATATCGTTTATGTAAATTTAGTTACAGTGAATTAAATGCCTGATTGGTTAAACATAGCGGAAGCACGCATTTGCATAAAATCGAGCTTCTCTGAGCTTTTAACCAGCTGGGCAGAATTTACAGCAAGGCCGATTTCATCAGTGTAGCGTCCAGTCCTCCAGCGTCCACAGCGTCATAAATTATGATTAGCATTGCTCACACAGTTAGTTAGCTTTAACGATGTTTGTCGCCTGTAGAGCAAAAATTTATGAAACTTAATTTTAAAAGAATCAGTGAGGGCATATTGTGGCTGTTGAAAAAAAAAAATCACGAGCCTACACTTACTAACAAAATAGAAATGTTTAAAAAGCAACTCGCAAAAAACTGGTCAGCTAGTCAGATTTCTAGCTTAGCATTCTTGCTAGCTAGTGCTTTCCCAGTTACAAACTACACAAACAAGCAGGTTAAAGACAAGACACTGAGTTTTAATGACAGCGATCTCGAATTTCCTGTATTTTCAGTTTAGACTGAACAAGAATTAGTTCTCCAATTTAAAATATGATCAAGAACAAGCTAAGTCTAAGAACTTGCTAACTAGCTTGTTTATCAACAATGCTGATGTTTGTCACATTCCTCAGCCATCTTTTTCCAAAAGTCTCAGTCACATGATAAAATGCTGGTCACTGATTGGTCGCTAGAGGGCGCTGTGACACCAGTCTTCCTAGATACAAAAAGTTTTCATGACTAGCATGTAGCTATTTATACATCACACCATTTACTGTTTTTTTTTTTTTTTGTCCTTAAGCGAAGGTGGTCTAACTTCATGATTGTTATGTACTGTAAATGCTTTAAAGAATTTTTTCGTATCTATTTTTGTACCGATCTTTCAGAACACGACGCTACAAAGCTCTGTGAGCGAACCTGAGTTGTAGACATGGGGTCTACTTTCGCAAGATTTTGCAGGTTTCGGTCGTTTTGCTTTATTGTGCGTCATCATTAGTTTTAGGATTAACGAATTATTGAAACATTTATTCTCCTAATTTACAATTTACGTGCGTCCCGTTTTAATGACTGGAGTTAAAAGACGGGAAAGAAAACAGAGTGTAAGGTGGAGTGTGTGTGTGTGTGTGTGTCCAAGTATTCTGCTGCCTTTGTACGTTTTGTGCTGTGAGCTTCGCTGACATCAGCATCTCTGGAAAAGATTAATGACATTCGTGTGTTTTGTTTAAAAAAAAAAAAAAAAAAAGAAATATTGCTGCAGATCTCTGATGAAACAAGCACATTTTTCTGCAAATGCCACAAAAACACACCTTGTGAAAGAGACTCAGGCACACACACACACACACTCACACTCACACACACACTCACACACACATACACACACTAAGTACCCGACTCCTAAAAAAAAAAAAAAAACGTGACCAGTCGACCATCGTGACATCGTTTTTCAGATTTGCGTCTTGCTTCACAAGTTAGCATTCTGTTGCTAATCTAACAGGATTTGGAGCTAACACTAGCCAGCTAGCTAACACCAAGCAGATTTCTAGCAAGATGTTTTTTAACAATTTATGTTCCTAAACGTTCATAACTGCCGCTGTTACTGTTAGCCATCTAGCTAACATGAGCAAACGTGACAGGATTTCTGACAAGATTTTTTTTTTTTTAATTTATATTCAGAAACATCTTCATAAGCAACAAAACACTGAAGCACACGAGCTAGTGTTAGCTAATCTAAGAGGATTTCTGACAGGAAGTTACATATTTAAATGTACATAATTGTTAGCTAGCTGCTAATGTCCTAACAGCTGGCTAACATGAGCTAACCTGACAGGATTTCTGACAAGATTATATTTTTTATTCGTATTCATAAACATTTTCGTAAGCAACAAACACTGAAGCACACGGGCTAGTGTTAGCTAAGAGGATTTCTGAAAGGAAGTTACGTTTTTTCATAATTGTTAGCTAATAGCTGGTTAACATGAGCTAACCTGACAGGATTCTTTTTCATTCATATTCATAAATCTTCACTATTAGTGTTAGCCAGCTAGCTAACCTGATCTATCTGCTAACATTAGGCGGCTAGCTAACGTGACAGGAATTTTTCGTTCTGGTTCATAAACGGTTATCATCTTCCGTTAATGTTAGCCAGCTGGCTAATGTGAGCTAAGCTGACAGGTTTTTCTTTTCATTACTATTCATCAGTGTTTCTGTGTCATTGTTGGTGTTAGCCAGATAGCAAATGCGACCCTGCTAACATTAAACAGATAGCTAACGTGCTAATCCCTGACAGGATTTTTTTTTCATTCGTATTCATAAATGCTCAGAATCGTCACTGTTAGTGTTTACCAGCTAGCTAACCTGGTCTAACTGATAACATTTACCAGGTAGCTAAATTTAAATTCATATTTGTTATTTGATATCGTCAGCTAGCTAACATGAGCTAACCTGACAGGATTTCTGACAGGATATTTTTTTTTTCATTCATATTCTTCTTCTGTTTTCAGTTAATGTTAGCCAGATAGCTAACTTAAACTAACTGCTAACATTCGGCAGCTAGCTTAAATGAGCTAACCTGACCGGATTTTATTTCATACATAACTCGGTGGCTAAAAAAAGGTAACCTGACAGAACTGACGGTGATTCAGTTAAATATTTTAATAAAATGTGTGTGAAAACGTGTAAAGTAACGTGATGCATCTGTAGCCGGAGTTCGTATAGCATCCCTGAGTTCATGTAGCGCGTTAGCTGATATGCTAACTGCTAATTATCCTAGCAAGTAGAGAAATTAGCTAACTACTGAATAGGCTACAATAAGGCAAAGATAATATTTTTCTTTCCTAGCGCATTTTTTAGCGCAATTTTGCCGTTTCCTTTACGACCTCGACTACAAACCCTGGTCTGCATTCATTCTCTCGCTTTATCCGTTCATCGTCACACTCGTCTTTCTTTCCTTCAGTCGTTCATCTGAATATTCAGGAAGTGAAGAGGGCATTTCTCACGACCAGCCTGTAATTACGAAAAAAAAAAAAAAAACGTGTTTTGACCAGCGCACGTTTAGGACCTACGAAAACACCAGCATTTAAAAAAAAAAAAAAAAAAGGAAATATTTTAATTGTTTTTTTTTTTTAAAGTGAGCACACGAAAGTCCACAACGTTCAGGATCAGAACCTGGTTTTAATCCCTCCAACTTTCTCAAGGTGTGTTTATGTTGTTTTCTATGCGTGTGTGTGTGTGTGTGTGTGTGTGTGGTAGGTATGCGCTGATAAATACGATATATCGCAATACTTAATGCACAATGTTTATCAACATTTTACTAAAGTTGTGTGTAAATGTTTTTTGTGGCCAAAATGAACAAAAAATTACAGAAGTTTTGGTTAAAAACTCAGATTTTTGTTTGTACTCGCTTTAGTATGTTATTAAACGCCGATGACCAAGCGCGTTCACAGCACGTCTGATTTACGTAATCGTGCGAACGATTTACGAATAAATTTGTTTGTATCCACCGCCATAAATGAGGCCCAGTGTTGTTACTATGGTAACAAGGAGGCAGCTTCATTTTAGTTGCCGTTTTTGGGCTTCTGAAAAAAAAAAGACATTCTAAAGAAAAATTTTAAGACATGGCAGGCTGATATGATATCGCGATAATATCGTAAACCATGATAAAATTCGTTGGAAGAAAAGTGATGAATCAGCACATGCCTGGTTTACGGTTACTTTTTTTTTTTTTTTTTTTTTTTTTTTTTTTTTTTAAATTGTGTAATTTTGCCTGGTCATTTTGTCACATTTGGATTAAATTATCCACCGATTCGGTCGGTGCCTTACTTTTCTTCGGGATGATTTTACACTCTTAGAGCGATGTGCGTATAAATACTTATCCAATTTAATTTGTAAACGATGTGCGCAAGTGATTTATGGAAAACAAAGAAAAATTTGTATGTGATCGTTTAAAAAAAAAAGAAACACTTGTAAGGTTTGACGTTGTCTGTGTGTTTTTATTTATGACATGACATGTTGTGGCTGTTTAAAAAATTAACAAAATACAAACGTTTGAAAAGCAACTCACAAAAAAACTGGTCAGCTAGTCAGATTTCTAGCTTAGCATTCTTGCTAGCTAGTGCCTTCCCTGTTACTAACCACTACGCAGGTTAAAGACATGACACTGAGTTTTAATGACTGCGATCTCCAGTTTCCTGTATTTTCGGTTTAGACTGAACAAGAATTAGTTCTCTAATTTTAAATATGATCAAGAACAAGCTAAGTCTAAGAACTTGCTAACTAGCTAGCTTGTTTCATCTTTATCAACAATGCTGATGTTTGTCAGAGCGCTGGAACTAAAACGTAAAACACTAACATAGCAGAACGAAGTTTGTTCACTGGTACGCTTTATTTATTAAAATCCGGTCCTTACACGTGTGTGATGAGTTGCAGATTTTGTGGGAAGCAACAATTCGGCCAAAAATAAAAAAATGGACACAAAACCTCACACAAATATTCTTTTTAACGCTAATCAGCCAAGACATGTAGCTAACGGAAGCTTATAGTTTAAACAGGTTTAGCGTGGTGCGCTAACCCTACGTTCACACGAGCAAGAGAAGTCGCTTGAACAGAAATTAAGTAATGCATTAATTATTTGTGAAAATTGTTTGACTTTACACGTTCAGCTTCGTACTCGCTTTGCTGGCAGAAAAAAAGAAGTAAACTAGCTACGTGCACCAACGATCTCCAGCTACTTCCTTCCACGCGTTATTTTACTTCGTAACGTCTCCATACACATTTAATAAAAGGTCATATATATGATGGAATAAGACGAAACCAGGGTTACAAGCATTTCTTCCATTTTTTTAGGAACTAATTGCAGGTAGGAGCTAAAGTTGCGAGCGGGGAACAGGAGAAACGTCGCACCGCACGCTCCGTAGGATCTGTCCGAGGAATCGCTCGAGACGATCGTCTGGATTTGACGCTTTACTGTGTCACATCCTAATTTGCATAGAAGTGAGTGAGAAAAATGTAACTTAATGCACAATGAGCGTCAACCTTTTTACTAAAGTTGTGTGTAAATGTTTTTCGTGGCCAAAACGAACTAGAAATTCCCGCCAGATTTACAAAAGTTTCGGTAAAAAAACTCAGATTTTCTTCGTACTCGCGTGCGCGTTACTAAACGCCGATCAGACGACGATTACCAAGCGTGTTCACAGCACGTCTGATTTACATAATCCTGCGAACGATTTACGAATAAATTTGTTTGTATCCACCGCCATAACCGAGGCCCGGCGCTGTTACGGCGTTGTTACACCTTCATTTGCATAGAAATGTAAAAAAAAACAAAAAAAAAACATGATTCTGACATCGCATTGTAGCTGAAACTGTGGCTGCGTGTCGAACAAAAACGTACAATTGCTTGTTGCTTTGTCGCTCGCTAGTGTGAATGTAGGGGAAACATTTTTATAATAATAATAATAATAATAATAATAATAATAATAATAATAATAATAATCAGTGGTGATTTTAATGAAATAAAAAGTAAAGCACAAATGATCAGGATGGTGTTTTAGTTGTTATGCTGTTCAAAGTGTGTGTGTGTGTGTGTGTGTGTTGGCTAAAAGGAGAGTAATAGAACGGGACACACACACACACACACACACACACTTCGTACTCATGAGGCTATGATGCAGACATCTGGAAAAAAAATTGTGAGAAAAATGTGTGTGTGTGAGGGAGACAGAGTGAGGGAGGATTAAGGAAAGGAGAGGGAAAGGGGGTGAATAGAGAAAGTGTGTGTGTGTGTGTGTGTGTGTGTGTGTGATTCTCGGTTTCACCGGAGCAAAGCAAAGCGGAGCGCGTGAGAAGCGCGCGCACCTATTATTAAAGCAGAAAGGTCCCGGATCAAAGGCGTCAAAAAAAAAAAAAAAAAAAAAAAAAACGTCGCGGTTCCAGATGAAGTAGTGATCCTGTTTACATCCAGCACCTTCATCATCTTCATCTTCAAACTCATCGACGCGACACTAAAAGCAGAGGAAGAGGAAGAGGAGGAAGAGGAGGAAGGGGAATAAAGATAAACGCGTTACTGGAGGATCATATGGAGCCGCGGGGTCACCGGATGCGCGAGACATTCCGCCACATGAGCGACGGAGGCTTTTGTTTTGCGTTACCGACGCGGAAAAAAGCTCTGAGTGCTGCACAGTGAGGACATCATACACCACCGAGGAGAAATACACACACACACACACACACACACATATATATATATATATACATATTTATTTTAAATAGATTAAAAATATTTACCACCTGAGTGCACGTGCAGCAGTGAAACAACACGCACGCGGAAAAAGAAAACCACAAACACTGAGGGAATTTTTTTCCCCTTTTCCTTTTTTTTTTTTTTCCTTTTTTTTTTTCTTCTGATCATCAAGGAGGATTTTTTTTTTTCTTCTCTGCAGTTTTTATTCCAGTCAACAGAACAAGTCTGGGCACGTGCATCCCTGCAGTTCCAGGTAAGTGTGTGTGTGTGTGTGTGTGTGTGTGTGTGTGTGTGTGTGTGTGGGCTGTGCACTTGATTGATTTCTAATATGCGCTCCAATGTACACTATAGATTAAGAAGAAGAAGAAAAGCGTGACGGTTTGAATAGATACCTGGCTGCATACAAATAATAAGAAATGCATTTAATGCACACGTGCAAAACACTGCATGCAGTTACAGGAACAATTAACAAGTGCATTTTACAACTGCGTTGTTGCATTTAGTGCACACACCTTAAAAAAAACTAAAGTGCATGCTCATTTTTAGTGCGCGCGCACACACACACACACACTAAAGAACAGTCTCACACAGCTGATGGAGCCGAGTGTGTGACTTCATCTGCATCATCAGGATACACAGTTACACAGCGTCGTTAGCGTCGATTTAATATAAAATAAATAAATAAATAAATAAAAATAATAAACAAGCAAGCAGTGATGATGGAAAGTGTGATTTAATCTTTAAACTTCTTTGCAATCAGATGACAGCGAACTGTAACTTTTATCCATGAACATGGATCAACATATTGATTTAGGACTGCATACCATGGGGGAGAAAAACAAACAAACAAACAAACAAACAAACAAACAACAACAACAAAAAACCTGGTTGCACCTGCCAGGAGGTTAAAACAATGGAGCTTATATTTGTAGGGGGTGCCAATAATTTTAGAAACTGGTGTTATGTTTGACGAAAAAAAAAAATATATATATATATACACACACACACATATCTGTTGACACTATTATATTATTATATTTGGTTTCACCTACCCAGGGTGCCATTACTTCTGGAGATGACAGTGAGTCAGTCATAACTCGAGCATTAAGTGAATTTAATATAAAATCCGTCGTAAGAGATCTTTTTTTAAAAAATTATTTTATTACACACTTAAGCAGTAAATCATGATGCAGTGCAGCGCTAATATAATTTACACATTACACACAAAGCTGATTCGTCAAAATCAGATTATAATAATATATAAATATATATATTTTAAATGTAATTCTTCCACACATGGTGCCATGAGGTGCGATCAGAGATGCAGAAATGCAAGTAAAGCTGATATATAACATAAATATATAGATAAGACTATCAAGAAGTGAGATTTTATAGCTCGCGTTATATGAAACGCTGCGTACGTTAAAACACACAGCTAGTTTAAAATGCAAAATAGTTTAAATATGCAAATTAGTTCAATTTGCATGTAAACTCTGATGTAAGAGATATTATATATTATAATCAAAACTACATATAAATACATTACAAATGAAATATAAAGCTCATTATAGTAGACTATATAGTATATATAATATATATAATAGTTAAAGTTGCCTATAATCTGATTTTTAATCGTAATTATTTTTAATAAACATACGCCGTGCTCAGACTTTCTCTCACTCGCGACTAGGAAACGCATCAGAAGTTTTACTTTTAAAAAAAAGAAAGAAAGAAAAAACTGTCACGAAGGGAAAGTTTATGTTTTATTGCCTCGGCAGCCAGTCGTGATCCACCGTTTTAAAACCTGTAACGGAGCTTTCTTATTTCTTCTGAAAAGCTAAAAGTCGCTTTAGCTAGCTGCTTTGACGTGTCAGCGTTAGCTTCAGGAGGGACGAGCTTTGTTCGTTGTACCTCAACGAATTGCACAAAATTTACCTCTTTTTTTTATAGATGTTAGAAGGTTCTTCAAGTTTCTTAGAACCATAACTTTCAAAACACGTTCTGATAACCTAAAAATATTAGCTGCAATCTGTTTTTTTCCTTTATGACGCACACAGAGTGCTGCCCCCTGCTGGTCCGGAGAGCGGTTTCCCTTCTTACAGGCAGAACAGCAGTACAGTAGGTGTGTGGAAAAAGTTCTCCTTATGCCACACGGGTACTTAAACCAATCATCGTTCGAATTATTACTGGATTATTACTGGATATTACGGAGGATTTTAATAGCTTCGTGACGGAATTTTAAAAATCAGGAAAATACGGATGAGGTTCTGTGAGTGAAATAAGCCGTTAATTTCCACTAAAGCGAGAGGTAATTAAATGTATTCAGTTTAGGCTAATACGATTTTAAAAATTAAATCTCTAATAGCAGCCTGATATACCGTGACTATATTACTACAGTTTATGATAATCATGTTAATTAAGTTTTAAATTCTAATTGTTTAATGATGTTTATAATTGTACAGTAAATCCTGCGAATATTAGGGAAGCAGGACAAATATTTTAAAAAAGGTTCAATTTTTTTTTTACGCCATGAACAAGACGTCTATTTCAACGATGTACACAAAGCGCGAAGCTTAGTGGGAAAAAAAAGTTTTATATTTATATGAATAGCTATTTCATAAATTCATATTTATATATTTATCATTATTGGCACTCAGATGGCATTTAATAGTGTTTGTGTGTAAGTTACTGAATTTAACGTATAATGTTGTTGCTAGAAAAGTCAGATTGTGGCGCTGAGCTCAATATCACGTTAAAAACAAAAAGCAAAACGTGCTTCAGTTTAAGCTTAATGAAAAATTTTGGTCATTAATTTAAAATAAATGAAGCAGCCACCAAACCGCATTCATTAGATGTTTTTAAAACGTAATTTTTATCCACACAGAAGAAAAAAAAAAAAAAAAAGTGATCTGTTTTTTCTCGTTTTTAAACGAACTGTAAATCTGGTCCGTTTTACGTAAAAACAAAAATAAATAAATAAATAAATAAAAACATTTTCAACATGTGTTGAGGCTGAAGGTGTGGCCACGCCCCCTTCCCAGGTAGCTCCGCCCCTGCTGCATAATTAGATTTTACTCCAAACGCAGCTCAGCGCTGAGGATAAACCCACCAGTGAACCTCAATAAACCAGAACAACACAAACCATGTGTGTGTGTGTGTGTGTGTGTGTGTGTGTGTGTGTGAACCGTGTCTGTTGTTATGATCAAAATGGATTCCTCCAGTCACACACTTTAGGCTCTGAACAGCTAATGACTCACAGGAGGGAACACACACACACACACACACACACACACTCACACACACACACACACACACACAGTTGTCTCTCTGTTTGGCCTCCGGAGTGGAAAAGACGGATGAAGGAGGAAAAGGATCAGGAGGGAAAACATTCTCTCCTTCTCTCTGTCCTTCTCCATCATTTTCTCTCTCCATCTTACTTTATTTATGTTCCTTTCTCTTCCTTTTCTCTTTTTTTATCTCTCTATCCCTTTTTCACTCTTTCCTCATTTTAATTTTTCTCTACTTCTCTCCTTTCTCACACCTTGTCCATCTCTCGTTTCTCTTTCTGCCTTCTCTTCCTTTTCTCTGACTTTTTTCTTTCTGTATCTCTCTATCACTCCCTCCTTCTTCCTTTCTTTCTGTCTTACCTTCTCCTTTTCTCTCCTTTTGTTTCTTTCTGTCTATCTATCCTTCTTTCTCTCTTGTCTCTTAGCTTTTTCTCTCTTTCTCTCCTTTTATTTCTCTTTCTTTTAATCTCTTTTTCCTATCTTCACCTTTTCCTTTCACACTTTCTACTTGTCTTTTTTTCACCCCATCAGATGGGCTTGACATCATTTCCCTTTCTTTCTTTCTTTCTTTCTTTCCCATTTTTTGCTCATGTCATTCTCTCTTTTTCTTTCTTTGTTCTTCTTTTTTCTCTTTCCTTCATTTTCATTCTTCTCTCTCTCTCTCTCTCTCTCGGCTGAGTGGCTTTGATGGTGTTTCTTTTTTCATTTGTCTGCCTTCATCTATCCATCCATCCATCTATCTTTCCCTCCTTCTCCCTCTGTGTTTCGTGGTTCGCTGACAAGGAGATAGAATGCACAAGAAGCGCAGGTCTCAGGTCTCTGAGAGAGAGAGAGAGAGAGTGTGTGTGTGTGTGTGTGTGTGTGAGAGAGAGAGAGAGAGTGTGTGTGTGTGTGTGTGAGAGAGAGATAGAGTGTGTGTGTGTGTGTGAGAGAGAGAGAGAGTGTGTGTGTGTGTGTGAGAGAGAGAGTGTGTGTGTGTGTGTGTGTGTGAGAGAGAGAGAGTGTGTGTGTGTGTGTGTGTGTGAGAGAGAGAGTAACATTTTATACTCTTTTATGGAAACTAATCTTAAGAAAATTAATCTGAACCTTCTGGCCAATCAGAATGAAGAATGAAGAATTCAACAGCGCTGAGGTATAATAACAGTTAACTTTTAGATCTACTATTAGATCTACAGCAAGAATTAAAAAGACACATATGATGATATGGAATAACCAGGTTAGCTATTCTGCAGTAAAATACACACTAATAAGATTTATTTGTGTAAAAAAAAAAAGTCATGTTTTTCTAACCAGTTTTTCCCGCCCGTAATGTAAATGAAGTCTCGCTCTAAATGTAAATGAAGGATAACAATTGAAGTGATCCTTTTCATTCTCACATTATTGATGGCGTTACAGATGTGAGCACCCAAATGGTGGGGTGACACGACTGTCTAGACAGATGTCTTTCTGAGTGATAATTACGCTCAGGTACCCCGTTGTTCAGGGGCGGCTCTTGATGTCTCACTGCCGCTCCCGTGCTACAGTCGATTGAATGCCAGCTGATATTATCTACATATTCCTGAGACCGAGATGAGTTGTCCCTATGATAATTAAGCCTTTTTAGGGGGATGAGTCTGTAATTTCTTACAAAGTGTATGAATTTTTCCAAAACGGCATGTCCTGAAGTGTTTTATTCCTCTTACACCACAGTAATACTACACACTGTATTTTTTATCCACTTAAATTTACATATAATGTTGTAGAACATCCACGAAACAAGTCTCACTTACGTTCTAGCAGCTATAAACAGTCGTTCCCTCACCATCTTCTCTCTTTTCTCTCTTTTTCTCAGCTTTGACTGTTACATTACCGCTGTCCTCTGTCCTGAAGATTACAGCTTTTCCTCTGACTCTTACACTGGGTCTGACACTGGAGACTCCTTACGTAACTGTTAAAAAAAAAAAAACACCTCCTTACAGAAAACATCATCATATTAACGATTACACATTCGTTTATGTGGAGCGTGTGTAACATATCACCATAGCGATGATAACGTCTTAGAACAAACACGTTCATATAAGCCTCGCTGTCTATGGAAACTACGGTCAGAGCTGCTGTTAGAGAAAACGAATCCCCTTCTGACCAATCAGAATGGAGAATTCAACAGCGCTGAGGTATAATAACAGTTAACTGGGATTATTAGATCTACAGCAAGAATTAAAAAGACACACATGATCATATAGAATAACCAGGTTAGCTATTCTGCAGTAAAATACACATTAATAAGATTTATTTGTGTAAAGAAAAAAAAGTCATCGTGTAATTCATGCTATAAGTAAATCACAGCTGCTTGATTTTTGTAAACATGTTATGTAACCAAGATAATAATGTGATTATGTGATAGTCTGATATTACCCAGCATTCTTTATGAGTCAGATTGTTTGTGGCTGGTGTAAAAGGTTTGTTGTGTTCCAGGTGAAAGGTCAAACCCATTTACACTCACTCATGAAACTGGCTGTACTCCAGTTGTGTTCTAACTAGGGCACTTAGCTCATACCTACAACCCTGTGCTCCATGTAAATGCGGGTTTCAAACATTTACGCAGCCTCCACCACCAACACCACAAACAGGCTACGCCACCGTTCACTTCCTGTACTTGGACGATCGGTAGATCTATAACTACGTGCAACAGTGTTTACACATATTTTGTGTACAACGACTTTGTTCCTGCACTTAAGTCTGCTTTTTAAGTATCTTTTACAAAGCTTTACTTGAATTTTTCCTTCTCTTAATACTTTTGACTTTTACTCAATACATTTCAGAAGAAAAGCTCTACTTCCTCCTCATTACATTTTCAAACGCCACTACATTTCTCTGTATTGATTCGTTTGGAAAGTCATCGGATGGCTTCAAGGAGTCTGCCTAAATTCCTAGCAAATCTAAACATTAACAGAAGTAACAGTGGGAATGAGACACAATATGTAATCTGGCTGTTTGTATTGTGACAGCTAGCTACTAGCATTCAGCAAGTTTGCATGGTCAGAGTTGTTATCATGCGAGTTAACATCTGAGAGATTTTTTTTTTATAAAGCTGTTGTTTGTTAGCCTTAGCTAATGTTTTCTCACATTCTTTGGTTCCTTGGTGAAAGACCTCAACTTTTAACATTTAGGATTTATTTAGATGAATAATTGAATGTTGACTTAAGGAAAGAATTTGGGTATTTTTACTCGTCCTCTACAAAAAAAAAGAGACCAGGTTCCTGTCTTCTGCTGTTGTAGCTCATCTGGTTAGCATGTTGTGTGTTCTGACATGCTTTTCAGCTCACCATGGTTGTAAAGAGTGGTTATTTGAGTCACCATAGCCCTCCTGTTCCCTCAGATGGGTCTGGCTGTTCTCTTATGACCTCTCTGATCAACAAGGCGTCTCCGCCCGCAGAACTTTACACCATTCTGTGTAAACTCTAGCAACTGTTGTGTGTGAAAATACCAAGAAATCAGCAGTTTCTGAAACCAGCCCATCAGGTTCCAACAACCACATCCAAGGAAAGTCAGTGAGATCAAATTTTTCCCCCATTCTGATGTTTGGTGTAAATATTAACTGAAGCTCTTGACCTGCATCTGCATGACTTCATAATGAGCAGGTACACAAGTGTTCCTACTGCAGTGGACGGTGAGTGTCTTTGTTAAACAATATCACATTTATAATCAGATTATTATTAGCCTTAGATTAGTCCCTGAATGAGCTGTTACTGTAGAAACGATGACGTATTAGAACAAGCGCATTAATGTAAACCTGTGATTTGAATTACACCCAGATGTACTGCCAAAGCAACACCTTCTGACCAATCAGAACCGAGAACAGGGCTGTGATATAAGTGTATAGTAACATATTCCTCCACACAGTATACTGTGGCATTATGAAGGCATTATATGTAATGTGTATATCCCATACTTTATATATATATATATATACACACACACAGTACTGTGCAAAATATTAGGCACCCTATTTTTTTTTTTGTACAAACTTTGTTATAGATGTTTATTTTCTGACTTCTACATTATTGATTCAGTACAAAAACATTTTAGATCCCAAACATTAGTTTTCCAGC
>CM075005.1:31542705-31554993 GCA_037576675.1 Pangasius sanitwongsei
AGGATGATAACCTGGGGTTAAACCTGGGTTTAGGATGATAACCTGGGGTTAAAAGCGGGGTTAAACCTGGGTTTAAGGATGATAACCCGGGGTTAAACATGGGTTTAGGATGATAACCCGGGGTTAAAAGCGGGGTTAAACCTGGGTTTAGGACGATAACCCGGGGTTAAGCGCAGTGTGAAAAGCCCTAATGTGTCGCTCTTACCTGTGCTGTGTACCGCTGGGATTTGTGTGCTTTCTGCTGTTTTTCTGGGTGGAGTCAAGATTCTCTGAACTCTCTGCGTGTGCATGCGTGTGGAGCTGATAATCATTATCCATGGAGATGTAGGGAGCTAACATCTCCAACTCCAGATCCTCCACCGCCTGAACAAACGAGACGGGACGAGACAATTCGAAGATCAACCACAAAAGGACACCAGGTAATGGAATCGCTGGAATCAGCTGGTCATTCTCACCTGAGTGGAACCGCGACCGGACGAGACCGGAGCAGAGGATGATGGGAAGGGGAAGTCGTCCAGCCGGGGCAGGGTGGCGCAGGGTGGTTCGGTGGGCGGAGACAGAGGTGACAGGACGCTGGTGGAGGGCAGCATGACGTCGTTGTAGAGAGGAGCTTCTCTGAGCGCTGTGACGACAGTCAGGTTGGTCACGATGGCAATATTCTCGTTAATGTTAATGTTAACGCGCATACCTGTGTTCGTGAAGTCCAGAGTGATGTCAGCGTCAGCCTGTAGCTCTGTTTCTCCCTCTCTCTTCTCCTCTTTCCTGTCCTCGTTTATCCGAGTCACTGCTTCCTGGCTCTGTGTCTCTCTCTCCGTCCCGCACCTGTCCTCCTTTTCCTGCTTTATCGCTGACTGATGGAGAGAGAGAACGAGCTCGGGCTCTTCAACACCGCTGCAAACGGACCAGAGCAACACACACACACACACACACAGAGACAGCTGAATCACCACACACACACACACACCTCCACTATGTATAATATTACACACGCACACACACACACACACACACACACACACACACCTGAGGACGTAGTTGAGGCAGATGACACACTGCGGTTGAGAGTTTTTGTTGCTGTAAATGACGGTGGCCTGAGTCTCGACCCACACAAAGCCTCCGCCCTTCACCAGCATACGGTACTGACCTGTACACGCCTGGCCCTTCACAAACACTACACACACACACACACACACACGTTTCACAGACCATCATCATATTTAAAGCCTTTTTTATACAATAAATTGAAACTTTACCTTTACTTTTATTAGCAAATCTAGATTCTGTGCAAACTAGTGCTAACTGGCTGTTCTGTATACACACACATATATATATATATATATATATATATAAATAATGACATGAAACCACAGCATGTACAGCAGTAAATTTAGAGATGTTCAGCCCCACCCCCATTTGCTAGTGCCTAGAATGGAGCGTATGTGTGTGTGTGTGTGTGTGTGTTAATCGTTTCTTACAGTTGTGGTGTGTTTTTGTGAGGCTGTCCGAGTCCAGAGCGTGATAAAACTCGTACACAGAGCACTGAAGGAG
Source organism: Pangasius sanitwongsei (assembly GCA_037576675.1). Classification (NCBI taxonomy): domain Eukaryota; kingdom Metazoa; phylum Chordata; class Actinopteri; order Siluriformes; family Pangasiidae; genus Pangasius; species Pangasius sanitwongsei. Next base: position 31,544,254 of record CM075005.1, read on the forward strand.
ATCCTCAGGGTTATAACCCAACAACTGTGTGATCCTAAACACACACACATCCACACACACACACACACACACACACACACACACACATCCACATACACACACATCCACATACACACACACACACACAGAGAGAGTGAGAGAAGGTACTTATCTGGTTTAAACACCACTAGATGGAGCTGTAGCACCATTTTTATCGCATTTTTACACTTAGATTATTTGTTGCAAATGTAAGTAACTACGACCTTAAATGAGTTATTATAGCAAATATTTCAGTTTTAAACTCACTGTTTCAACTTTAGCAGTAAGTCATTAATTGATAATTTAAGGTTTAGTGGGAAGGTGTAGCGCAGCATTAATATGTTTATTAATTAATACACCTTCTGCACGCTGCAGCCTGATTTGTGCCACGCAAATGGAGGCGGAGGCATGGAAAGCCGCCGTGGTTAAACATGTTAAACTTTCCAAAACGCACTGAGATTCTTCAGAATTGTTTCAGGGTCATATCAGGACGTGTCGCGCCGCTCCACGCTGAATCTGTCTCCATGATGTTGTGCGGCGTTCCTCACCGTTCGTCGCAGTAGGAGAAGCGCATGTCCAGCGTGTGTTTGCTCAGGAACGTTCTGGAGTCTAGAAGAACCTCGATGTTGGCCGGATGTGGGATCGGTTCACAGATCAGCACCAGGTATGACACCGGCGTGCCGCTCTCTTCGCTCTCATTCTGCGTGCACTCCACACGGATGTGACCGGAACAGTGTAGAACCTGCAGCAGAGAAGGAGGATTATTATTATATTATCTCTCTCTCTGTGTGTGTGTGTGTGTGTGTGTGTGTGTGTGTTTATAGGCTGCACCTTCCATGTAGCAGATCTGAGGTTGACGGTGCGCCCCCTGCTGGTCAGAGTGCACTTCATGCGCAACAAGCAGCTCTGCTCATCCCTCGTCTTCTTAAAGGAACCTGAGAGAGAAATAAATCAAATAATACACTTTTACAGTAAAATACCTGATGGGTTCCGATAAAGTCTGAGTGTGTGTGTGTGTGTGTGTGTGTGTGAGAGACCTGTTCTGTTCACCAGCATCTCTCTGATCTCTTCATGGTCACAGGGGTGAGTGAAATCAAACACACTCTGTCCTGAAAGATCAATCTATCAAACACACATCAAAGAGAGAGACATAGAAGAAATAATTATATTATTTAGGTAATTTATTTCATGTTTATTAAACTGTATATCATACATAACATCTTATTCTATAGTGTGTGTGTGTGTGTGTGTGTAGTTGTAATTTCAATAATAATGATGTAATTCATGCATTATTATTAATTCACCTGTAAAATGCCACAATTAGCTACGTAATTACATTACATTACACATGCGTGTGTGTGTGTGTGTGTGTGTGTGTGTGTGTGTGTGTGGTACCTGAGGAATCCCCAGACACTTGCTGACGGTTTCTGAAGCATAAACGACGTCTCCGTCCTGAGAGAGAATCATGAGGAAGCCGTCGAGGGCCTTCAGACAGGAAGCGCTCCACTGAGTGTCCAACTCGGACTGCTCGCCCATCATCACTACAGGAGGAGGAAATTCGGAAACCATGGCAACAAGCAACAAACTAAAAACAGGACACGCCCACTAGAGATGAGTGTAGAGCAATTTGAGCAATGGGAGACATAACACTCATCCATCATGGACACCCGAGGCTCTGTGTAATTTCAGTAGTGATGTCAGAAGAAATGCTTACATTTGCATAAAATTTACATATTTGAAGGCAATAAATCCATACTGGAATGCGTCTGAATGCTACCAAATGATTAAAATGTGTGTAATGTTACATGCAGACGTATGTTCAGGCAGACGGGTGACCTGTGTTGAGAGCCGAGCGCAGGTGCAGGTAGCTCAGCGTGAGACGGATGATCGAGGCTTTATCGAGGCTCTCGGTGATGCTGTGATGGAGAGGAAGCTGATTGGCCAGCTGATTAAACACCTCCGTCTCCTTCACCCGCCTACAGCGTGCCGCATCGCGACACCTCGCCTTTCTCCGCTCACAGCTCTGTCTGCACAACACACACACACACACAGAGTGTAATTTGCAGGAGATGGAGACAGGGTACGTGTGTATTCTCGACACCTTTATGAAGAGCAATCCAGCCAGCGCGGTCATCCATCCACAGTGTGGGCCGAAGCACGAGCACATCAAAGATACTCTAAAGCTGTTAGAAAAGGAAAACGGTCACGGACCGTACGGGACCGAATAAACGCGACGTAGGCGCAAGAACACACGACGGCTGGGAAAGTGAGGCAGACCAATAACCAAAACAGAAACTAAAACAAAACTACAGAACGTCTCGTCAGCACGGAGGCGGCGACGCGAGGCAGGGAGGGCGAGATCGGGACACGCCGAGGAAGGGACAGACGACAGACAGGTGACCCCACAGATGGCAGATCGGTCTCTGTTTCTAGCATGGTAACCATGGTGACAGGGGCGATTGGAGGAATGTATACCACGTGATGTCACAAGCCTACCTGGTACACACAGGTTCACCTTTACCTTAAAAAGTTCCACAAGGTGTGACGTGTGTGACCTGTGTGCTTGTCTTCTCTTTTTTTTTTGGCTTGTTTGCTCTGCATTTTTCATCAGTTGTTCCCGTGCAAATGTTTTAAATAAGACGCCTCAGAAAGGGTCGAATCAGCGAGGGATAAACGTCCATCAGATAAACGTGTGTCAGCTTCCTCCTGAGAATTCCCGGGAATTGTACAAGGCCCAGGATTTCAAATCCGCCTTGCATTCATGCTGAAGCCCTTTCTGTTAATTCCTGCTCAACTCTCACACTGCAGTGCATAAGGGGCAGGGTGTGTGTGTGTGAGCGCGTGTGTGTGTGTGTGTGTGTGAGCGTGTGTGTGTGTGTGTGTGTGTGTGTGTGTGTGTGTGTGTGTGTGTGAGCGTGTGTGAGCGTGTGTGTTGGAATCTGACACCAATCATGAGAAACTATGCTTATGCAACTGAAAGCCACATCACACAGGAGTTTCCTCTCTCTCTCTCTCTCTCTCTCTCTCTCTCTCGTATTGATTGTGACCCTGAACAAAGAGATACATTTTCTTCTTCTTCCCTCTCTACTTCTACTCTCCATCTCTCTTACACACACTCTTGCCCTCTTCCTCTCTCTCTCTCTCTCTTTCCTCTCATCTTATTCTTTCTCTCCTCTGTCTCCCGTTCTTCTTCTTCTAAAAATCTTCCTCTCCTTTTCTTCCTTTCTCCTCATCTCTCTGTTGTATTGATTCTGACCGCTGAGCGAGCAATACGTTTTCTTCTTCTATTCTTCTATTTGTTCTCACTCTTCTCTTCTTTACTTCTCTCCATTTGTTTCTTTTTTTCTCTCTTAGGTGAATGTCATCATGTCTATGATACACATTCTTGCACTTTTGACCTTTTCCCTTCCTGTCTTCTCTCCCACCTGTTGTTTTTTTTTCCCTCTCTCGCTCTCATTTTCTTTGCGTTATATAGGTCCGGACCCTTGTGTGAGCGAGTGATAGATTTTTGTTCTGTAATCTATTTCTTCTATTCTCTCATGTTTGCATGCCTTTTCTTTCTGTATCCTTCTCTCTCTCTCTCTCTCTCTCTCTCTCTCTCTCTGTCTCCTCTATTTGTGACCCTGAGCAGGCGGTCCAATTTCTTCTGCTCTCTCGTCGTCGCTGCTTTACTGCCTGTGAATCTGAGCGAGTTCCTCAATCTGTCACCTTCTGAACTCGTTCTAATCGCTGGAGCATGTCACAAATGAAAGCCTCGAGAAACATTATTTCTTGGAGTCACATTATTTTCGCAGTGTTTTCGAGTAAGGCTGTTTAAAGGGCAGGACTAAAACAGACACACGCTGTGAGTCAGAGAGTCTCTCAGGGGAAATGCTAGCTACAGGAAGGCGTATTGATTGTAAATGGCGATGGCGTCGCTCAGAATACCAAAGAACCCTAATGGATTACAAGACCAAATATAGCTGAACCATTTACCTCGTGCTCAGCTCCTAATACAGCATTAAAGAGCTTCTGGCTTCATTCCATCAATCTCCAAATGCAGCATTACACCAAACAGCACAGATCACATCATAAAATAGCTAATACAATGTCAGAGTCCTCCGTCACGACCTGCTTTTATTCCATCATGATGGAAATGTTGTACATTATATTTTTCAAAACAGATTCTTAATGAAATAGAAAGGAAGATTTTTTTTTAGCTCAGAACTGAGATCACCATTCCAGTCTCAGGAATGGTTTGAGTGACTGTGTACAGAACAATACGTATACATTGATCAGCCATAACATTAAAACCACTGGCAGGTGGCGTGAATAATATTGATTATCTCGTTACAGTGGCACCTGTGTAAGGGGTGGGATATAATTACGCAGCATGTAAACAGTCAGTTCTCAAAATTGATGTGTTGGAAGAAGATAAAATGGGCAAGCGTAAGGATCTGAGTGACTTGGACAAGGGCCAGATTGTGATGGTTAGACGACTGGGTCAGAGCTTCTCCACAACAGCAGGTGTTGTGGGGTGTTCCTGGTGTGCAGTGGTTAGTACCTACCAAAAGTGGTCCAAGGAAGGACCACCGGTTAAACCTGGAGACAGGGTCATGGGCTCCCAAGGCTCACTGATGCACGTGAGGAGTGAAGGCTCGTCTGGTCCGATCCCACAGAAGAGCTACTGTAGCACAAACTGCTGAAAAGGTTAATGTTGCTCTGAAAGAAAGGAGTCAGAACACACAGTGCAGCGCAGCTTGCAGCGTATGGAGCTGTGTAGCTGCAGACCGGTCGCACTATGGGAAGAAGGCAAGCTGGCGGAGGCAGTGTGATGGTCTGGGCAATGTTCTGCTGGGAAACCTCGGGTCCTGGCCTTCATTTGGATGTTCCTTTGACACGTACCACCTACCTAAGCATTGCTGCAGACCGAGTTACACCCCTTCATGGCAACAGTAGTCCCTAATGTCAGTGTCCTCTTTCAGCAGGATAATGCTCCCTGATACACTGCAGAAACTGTTCAGGAACGGTTCGAGGAACATGACAAAGAGCTCAAGGTGTTGACTCGGCCTCCAAATTCCAATCCGATCGAGCATCTGTGGGACGTGCTGGAAAAAGCAAGTCCGATCCATGGAGGCTCCACCTCACAACTTACAGGACTTAAAGGATCTGCTGCTAACGTCTTGGTGCCAGAAACCACAGCACACCTTCAGAGGTCTTGTGGAGTCCAGGCCTCGACGCGTCAGAGCTGTTTTAACTACACAATATTAGGCAGGTGGTTTTAATGTTATGGCTGATCGGTGTATTTATTAAATTATTACATCACTATAGCAGAGCATGGCGTTAGTGACTGACAGCTTGTCTACAGTACCGCTTACTAAATTACTGACTAGCTGTGCATTTTACTGCAAATGTTGGAATCCTGAGCAAAAATAACTGCTATTTATTATAAAAATGGCTGGACAAATCAGTGTCCAGAAGCAGATTTCATATCCGCGCTGTCGGATATTCGAGATTATACGTGATTATACGTGATAATGGTATAAATGGATACAATGATATCGCAAAATGTAAACAACCGAGCGAACATGTTGCCACGCCGTTGCATCACGCAGTGTTGGACAGAGCTGTTGTGCAATGAGGTGGGAGGTGGAAGACTGATCACCTCCTCCATCCCTCCTATAAACCTCCCCCATCCTTTTCCACTCTCAATCGTTTCTCATCCCTCCCTCTCTCTCTCTCACAGATCTATTCCGTTTGTCACTCGTCCCCTGGAGCAATGGCAGAATGTGATTATGTCTTTATTGCTTTTCTGCCTCGGCTGTTTGAGAACCTCATGGCCTCGGAATGAACAATAACCAACGTTCGGCAAATAGAGTCTGAAATGAAAAGTCTCGAGTGCGAAAGCATGAGCTGTTTTTATCACGTCAGTTATTTAATCCCCGAGTCATTACTTTAACACCCAAGTTAAACACAAAACCGGGATAATAAATTCATTAAACATCGATTAGCGTGTGTGTGTTTGTGTAAATGTTTATAACAGAATCTCACAAGAACACAAGTTTATCTAACGCTTTTTAGCATGAGTAGAATTATAGAATTAAAAACAAACCTATTAATAATAAAATGAAAAAACCAAAAAAAAAAAATATCCTACAGACAAACAATTTGTCAACACATGTCTATTCTCAGCGTCAGATAAGCGATATAGCTTGTACACTTTTCTGCCCACGAGCTTCAGAATCTTGCACACCTACATGCATCGGTTTCAGACACAGAAAAACTTTTGAACTCTTTATTTAATTTAAATCCTGAATTTACATATTTCTGTAAAGCTACTTTGTGATAATGTCCACTGTTAAAAGCGCTTTATAAATAAAGCTGAATTGAACTGAATGTCTAATATCGCTTATCTGACGCTGAGACATCTTGTGCACTTTTCTGTCCACGAGCTTCAGAATCTTGCACACCTACATGCACCAGTTTCAACTCTGCGCCTTAAATCTTGCGTGAAATCATGACGAACAGAGTGTTGCTCTGCGGTGAAAGTCTCGTGAATTTTGAGGTCACGTGGTCACGTATCAGGTTTCTCTGAGTGTGAAGGTTTCAAAAATACTTAATGCGGAGATGATGTTTTGTGAAGGTCGCACAAAGATGAAACCATCTCTGTGAGCTTACAAGCTTGCATACCCGCTTTGTTTCGCGCTGGCCATCGCGTCCAGTACTGGAGATGGCGCTATTAGAGAAGAGAACTAAGATCTGCATCTGAGACATGAGGCCATAAAGCGAGGTTTGAGGATGGTGAGATCATAAAGTGAAATCCATGCTAGTGAAACCCATGGAAGGAACTGGATTGGGCACGCGTTGTGTGCAACGACCAATCACAGGTCTGGTTGCGTACCATGTTTAATCATGGAGTATGTACACGAAGTCCATTTGCTCCGTCGCATTGTTTGTGGAAGAACGTCGTCTCTGCATGAAGCTTAGGAGAACCAAGTGAAGAGAGCTAGGAGCAATTTGGAGACTGTGAAGAAGGAAAAATCTACGGAAACACAACCTGGTTTAGCGTACAGAGCTGGGCGGGGGATGGGGGAGGGGGTGGGGGTTAACCTTCTCCGGCGTCTCCTCACACCCCTGGTAATGACAGCAGCACAGATACCGAGAGCCTTCACCATAGAGACGGAATGTGTGAAGGTGTCAGCTGATCTACAGCAGAACCTCCCACATCAACACTGAGACCGAGACTAATGAAGGAGAGACGTTACTGACTCTTTCTCTCTCTCACACACACGCGCACACACACACACACACACACACCGCACTCCTTCATCAATCCAGTCTAATTCCCCTGATTCCAAACATTCAAATTAATCGAACTAATTAAGTGTTGTCGAGTATCGCATCACAAGCTTCGAGGGGGAGGGGGGTTGTTTTCTTCCTTCTCCAGCACATAGCAGCCAGAAGACAGAACTCTGAAACTAGATGGACCAATGGAACCAGAGACTGGAATCTAGCAACAAGCTAGTAAAAGGAGAACCATGAGAACTAGGGGAAAGAAGGAAACTAGAAGAACTAGAGAAGGTAGAACACTGCAAGAATGAAAGGACCCGAGAACAATAGGGAAACCAAGGAGGAAATTTAGAGACCCGAAAGAACTAAAGAGGAAACTAGAAAAATAAGGGAATTGGAAGAAACAGATGCCAAAGAAACAGAATATCTATCTAGCTAGATAGATAGATAGATAGCTAGCTAGATAGATAGATAGGTTTGAGGATGAGGATGGTGAGATGGCTATCTAGCTATCCATGTAGTGTACAATGATACACACTGCGTGATGGATGCAAGAGGAGCCAAGAGGGAACTTGAAGATCTGAGTAAACTATGCAGAAGTAGGACATCTGTACAATGTACGATTTTCCGCTTGATTTTGTTGCCACGTAGAAACATCGTACAACACAAAATAATTATTCGGACGCGAGTTGAGATCAGCGTAACTTTGCATGATTTAGTGCCACTGCGGTGTGGTGTGTGCTTAGGGGTTTAGGATAGCGATGGAGGATCTGTGATTAATTATAAATGTAATGTTCGATCATCGAGTAAAACGGTCTACTTGTATAATCTAGCTTCGTCTTAGCTGTTCGTGAAACTTATTTGAGGGGGAAAAAACTGTAAACACTGCAGACTTCCTTAAAAGGGAATGTTTTTATTTATAACTAACATCTTTCCAAAGTCACAGACGATGGAGTCATGATGATGATGATGATGATGGTGATGATTGTTGCTCTGTCTGACCCACTGATTATATTCTGAAAACACAGATATAAGAGCTGAAGGATGTAAATGAGCGTGAAAAAAGGTGCAATTCAGCTTTAAATCCAGACAAATAATCAACAAATATCTTGTTTTTGGCTTGTAGTTTACCTGAGACATGTGCAGATAATTATAGATCATTAAAAATCCTCTCCAATCACACATCCAAAAGCTATATAAATATGATGATGATGATGATGACTGATGATAATATATGATGATGATTATTATTATTATTATTGTTATTTGGGCAGAATCCCAAATGCTTCCACATTCCCTACATAAGCTACATTACACAGTGTAACTGCTCAGAAAAGAGATAATTAGGTGTTTTTAATTTACCTTTTCTTTTCAGCTGTGGCTCCTGAAGTCATTATGGAGATTATTGACCAGCTCAGTGGTCCGTGGAGAAAGGAGAATGTTTAAAAAAAAAAAAACCCGCGAAAATAAATAAATAAATAAAGAAGGAAACCGTTTCAGAAAACGTCGCGTCCAAATGCTAAACTTTTAGCTAAACAAACTGACGCTGTCTCGGTCTCGCGCGTCGCTCGAGCGTCATCCGAGCCGCGCTCGCTCTCTGGAATCGCGCGCGCGCGCGCGAGCCTCTTTATCGGAGTCGTCACTAGGCAACGGCCAACAAACGTCCCCCGTATTCCTCACGTTCAGAGGCAAACATTTTCATTATTTCTCCAACTTCCTTTCTCCAATCCGCTGCAGGAAACCAGCCACAAACCCCGTTAGTGCCAAAACATCAGCCACTGTGATGACCCGTGATGAGGAAAAAACAGACACGCCCTCTCTGACACCGACGTTACTTGACAGCCTTGGAGACCACGCCCACTTTCATAACACTGGGCTGGCGTTTGTATTTACATAAATTTACATATTCATGATTTATTCATGATTAAAAAATGAAACTGCCTGGAAAACGCATCGGTTACACGTTTTGTTTTGGGATGCTGACGTTTTCTAACACGTCTGATGTTGAATTCTGGATCCTGATTCATTTTCTGACATTAGTGCATCTGTAAATCACATCAAATTTTATATTAAAGGGCTTATTGTACATTTCTATAGTCACAGTTCATCCACAGGGATCTGTATGGCACATAATTCATACATTTAAAATTAATATTCTGAATGTATTTATTTCTGTAAAGCTGCTTTCTGACAAAGTTTGTTGTTAAAAGCGCTATACAAATAAAATTCGATTGAATTGAATAATCTAAGCAGTCTAGATGGATTAAAAAACATATTGTTAATTTAATAAAGAAAAGCGTATAATTGGAGACATTTGTTTAATATTGTTGCTGCAGGTAACCCAAGACTATAAAATTGAAAAAAATTAAATCTGAAGGTTGTACGAAGTGACATTAATCTTTAACAATGCTCAGTCTGGACAGCAGGCACAACAATCGCAGAACAACATCGTCCGCCATCTTGTTTGTTTTGAGTTGAACGGGTCACGTGACTAAAATTACGTCATTGTTTTTGAATATCTCGGTGAATATCATACTACAACACGAAAACGGCGTCTTCAAATTTATCCACTTGTTTTCGAAAAGCGTGGACAGAAGGCCAAAATGTAGAGAAAAAGATGCGTTTTCAGGTTTATTCAGATTAATATGGACGTAAATTTTCCGACATCTTCAGGACAGAGGAGTTTACGCTTCTTCGCGGTTTCTCGGTAACATGACAAGAGGCTGTCGGGGGAAACGACCGTTTATAGCTGCTATAACGTAAGTGATAGCCTGTAACTCACTTGTTTTGTGGACATTTTACAACATTAAATGTAAATATAAAATTTTTAGTTTAAAAAAGCGTTAATTGTTAACAAATTGCTGTAGAATAACAGGAGTAAAACACTTTGAGATGCTGTTATAGGAAAATAATCAACGTAGCACTCAGTATTTGACTATAAAAGCACCAAAAACAGCGGTTTATTCTGTACATGATGATTCTCCAGTGTTTTAAAGTCTACAACCCTGTCAGAATAAGACACACACTCACAACATGCTAGCTGCTGGTGAGAAGACTGTTGCTAGGCAACAAGACTCCTAGTTGTTGTCTGACTGGAAATTAGGCTAACAGTTTAGCTAGCTAAAACGTAGCTAGTAAATCTCTCATACTGACAATGTAAAAATTGTAATGAAACAAAATCATCAATGTTTTCGCAAGTGGATTATATGAAATCATACCATAAATGTGGTGAACATGATGCTCTCTGAACACTCCTAATTCTCCAGTTCATAAGGTAATAACTCCATTCACCTGACATACACTATGTGGCCAAAAGTATTTGCACCCCTGACCATCCCACCCATATGTGTTTGTTGAACGTCTCCTTCCAGATTCGTTCCCCTGTGTTTGCTGTTATAATGAGCTCCACTCTTCTGGGAAGCTTTCCACTAGATGTTGGAGCGTGGCTGTGGG
>CM075005.1:31573160-31586368 GCA_037576675.1 Pangasius sanitwongsei
TGTACTGTACTCAACTGTTCTGCTCTGTACTCAACTGTTCTGCTCTGTACTGTACTCAACTGTTCTGCTCTGTACTGAACTGTTCTGCTCTGTACTGAACTGTTCTGCTCTGTACTGTACTCAACTGTTCTGCTCTGTACTGTACTCAACTGTTCTGCTCTGTACTCAACTGTTCTGCTCTGTACTGTACTCAACTGTTCTGCTCTGTACTGAACTGTTCTGCTCTGTACTGAACTGTTCTGCTCTGTACTGTACTCAACTGTTCTGCTCTGTACTGTACTCAACTGTTCTGCTCTGTACTCAACTGTTCTGCTCTGTACTGTACTCAACTGTTCTGCTCTGTACTGTACTCAACTGTTCTGCTCTGTACTGAACTGTTCTGCTCTGTACTGTACTCAACTTTTCTGCTCTGTACTGTACTGAACTGTTCTGCTCTGTACTCAACTGTTCTGCTCTGTACTGAACTGTACTGCTCTGTACTGAACCATTCTGCTCGGTACTGAACTGTTCTGCTATGTACCGAACTGTTCTGCTCTGTACTGTACAGAACTTTTCTGTACTTTATGGTTCCCTGTTCTGTTCTGTTTTGCTCTGTACTGTACTGTTCTTCTCTTTTCTGCTCTTCTCTGTTCTATACTGTTATTTGTTCTGTTCTGCTCTGTTTTGTACTGTTCTGTATTGTATTGTTCTTCTGTTTCTGTTTGCTTCTGCTCTACTCTTCTCTGTTCTGCTCTTCTCTGTTCTTCTCTTCATTCTTCTGCTCTTCTCTGTCCTGCTCTTCTCTCTTCTTCTCTTCATTCTTCTGCTCTTGTCTGTCCTGCTCTTCTCTCTTCTCTGTTATGTTCTTCTCTTCTCTGTTCTGCTCTTCTCTGTTCTGTTCTTCTTTCTTCTGCTCTTCTCTCTTCTGCTCTTCTCTGTTATGTTCTTCTCTTCTCTGTTTTGCTTTTCTCTGTTCTGCTCTTCTTTCTTCTGCTCTTCTCTGTTTTGCTCTTCTTTCTTCTGCTCTTCTCTGTTTTGCTCTTCTCTCTTCTGCTCTTCTCTGTTTTGCTCTTCTCTCTTCTGCTCTTCTCTGTGCTGTTTTTTTTTCTCTGTGCAAAAAAGACACTTTTTTTGTGTGAAATGATTTATTTTTTTGCTGACACAAAAGAAAAATATTATCAGCCCATAGTCTCAGGGCAAAAACCGTTTCACCAGCACTAAACATGGAAAGTCTTTACATATTCTTTTTTTTTGTTTGTTTTTTTTTTTGTTTTGTTTTTTTACTATCTACTGCTTTCTCATAAATAAGTGTTTATAAAGTTACAGTGGATTTTATATTATAAATAAATAAAATATTTATTTTGCTGATTACTGATTCTATCTATCTATCTATCTATCAGTTGCATGTTTAACAATATTGCGTAAATAACCCGTATTTAGCAACACACCGATGTGACCCTTTAGCGTGTTTCTTTCCCAGCTCTTGACCTTCACTCGTACTCCCACAGCTCCATGTCCTGAACCCTGTGGCTGTGAGCTCGATTCTGTCCATCGGTGAAGACGAAGTGCTGCGTGCTGTGGTAGTCGTTGCGGCCGCAGACGAGCTCCATCAGCTCTCCGTCGCTCTGGATGACGATGCGGATGTTTTCCTCCTGAAACTGACTGTAGTTGATCAGCAGGTGCTGGAAACAAGCCAGCAGGCCTTCCTTCATCTCGCCGCTTCTCTCCAAACGTGTTTTGGTCTCCAGGAGCTTCTCCAGATTCAGCGTTTTGCTGAAGTACAGGCGGCGGTGAGGACGGACTAAGAGGCTGCGCTGAGGCTGCTGGGTGGTGTAAGTAATCCGAAACTCGCCGCACACGATCCTCAGCTCCAGCTCGCTCTGAGACGACGGATTAGACTCGATTTCTGCATTTAAAACCCGCCTCGCTTGATCCATGCAGCTCTCCAGCTCGTCTCTGCAGCAATGCCCGGAGAAGTGAGCCTCGCTCAGGCACGAGGGATTGAGACGAGACCCAACCGGGACTTTCTGGTGAAGCTCTGGACCTTTCTGACCCAAACGGACGACGTACAGCAGGACGGGGTTCCCTGCAGTGAACCGAACCAGCTGCCTCTCTCCTTCAAGGGTGAGAGAGACGTCACGACGTTTAGAGACAGGAAAGTTCTCCAGAGTCTGGATCGCAAAATCCAAACTGGTCTTTGTGCTGGAATCCAGAAACCCCTCTTGGCGCAGTTTCACCTTCGCTGAGAGGAAAGTGTCCAAATCCAAACACGACACTGTGAAGTTTTTTCTGAAAAATAAAGAGAAAGGAATCTCACAGGCACGGGTCATCTCTTTAGATTTTACAGCAACATAACTGTGATGTCATCGCGATATAATCCCCAAAATAATCTTTCTTTTCCCCATTAACATCACTATTCCACTTCTCGTGTACAGAAGCATGCACTTTTGCTCCTCTGTTGTTTTGATTCCTGGTCAACGTCTAAAAAAACAAGTGCACGTGTTATTTAACCTCCGCGTACAAACCGGTGCAGCGGTGAGAATCGGCTCGTCTCAGTCGGGTGTGCTGTTGATGTTTTGGAGCTGTGATGAGGGTCAATGATATTTAATGTAAACACGTTCGGCATGAAGGTCCTCGCTTTCTCTCTCCTAAATACACCAACACCTTTTCTTTTTCAGAAACAATAATAAGGACACTTTCCTTTCACCCTGCTGCTGAACGAACTACGAGCTAAATATCGACCGTGAGCTCAAAATCAAATTACGTAGCAGTAAAGTCATTTCTAGTGGAAAACGTCGTTTCTCACTTTGTAAACACACGTCCCTAAAATTCAGTCAGTGGCTAATAACTGAATTACACAACTGCAGGATTGCATCAGAACAGCTATAATAACAGCTACCTGTTGTTCAATCTTTGTTCTTTTATTTTTTTTAAAATATTTACTAAAAGCAGTATAATGTACTTAATTCCATTTTCAACACAAAGCGAGACTTTCCTCTAAAACAACAGTTCTCAAAAGTTTTGCTTCCTAGAAAATTTCCATAAACTCATTTATAAAAGTCATATAGATTTATTTTGTGAATATATACAGTAATATAACATTAAGATATTAGGCAAATATGTATACATAGTTATTTTTCTCACTTTATTAAACCTACAGTTAGTGATGTTTGGATGAAACTTATTGGAATTAAGTAAGCAGGCAATTCAGCTTATAACGACTACAGTTATAACAACTTTCACGTTATTTTCAGACAGTTTCTCTGTGATTTTCAGGCTCTGATAGGATCAGCATTCGTTCTACTGACATCTCACTCATGATGGAGAACGATGAAGTCTTGCTGAGCAGAGATGCACTTCTGAATCCAAGATCTTTACTTCCTGGCGGAGACACGGACATCGCCATGAGACAGACGTAGCACTGCTAATCGGGGAATATGAGGAAAAGACACCGAGTGAATAGTTTGAGACATCATCGTCATCATCTGGTACAGTCAGGTTTAAAAAAGCCTGTGCCTGATTTTTTTTTTTTCTTCATTATTTAGTAATATTTAATAATTTGTTGACGGTAGACTGAGCATTTCCTGGTCATAATCTGTGCTTTGAAATATATGTTCAAACATTTTCTAAAATGTAGGTTTGAAAAGTTTGACTGAAGTGAAAGCAGCAGGAAAGAATGAAAGAAAGCAATGAAGTGAAGGATTGAGAAAGAAAAATTAGGACAGGATACAGGAGTCATAAACTAGCTAATGACTGAGGCTAACAACTTAGCTGGCTAGCTTAAAGTCTTGTATACAGTTATAAGGGACAAAGGGACCGTGGAGACGACATAAAAATGTCAGGAACATCAACATTTTCCTTAGAAGTGTTGGAAAATTACAAAGAAAGGGCTAAAATGACACTGTAATTACACTTAACATCAAATAATCGCTAAGCACACAGTGACACACGGCTGTATTTGAATGTAGCAAAGCTGCTGATTGGTCAGCTAATGTAACGCTCGTAATGACATCATCAGCTGTCAGTTGGAATTTAAATTCCTTAACGTTTCGTCCGCGTGTTTCAATTTTAGAAACGGTTTAAACCTTATAAAGTCCTTTGAACTTCTCTTTAAAAACCCGGCAGCCTGTGGATTAACCCTCACAGTGGTATAATGATGTGTGTAACACAATAAAACACGGTGTGTGTGTCGTGCTGTTATAGTAAAATAACGAGTGACGGGGTGGTGTGATGAAGCGGAGTTACTGTTACCACCCTGACATTGATTATTTTCCTATAACAGCATGACCCCAAGTGTTTTACTCATCTTACACCACACCGACTTGTTGTCGATTACAATTTTTTCCTCAGAGAAAACTTCACCATATCGACGATTATTTTTTAAATCCGTTTATATGGAGCGCCACTTACACGTCCCTGTGAGCGAGCTGTTGCTATAGAAACGATAATGTATTAGAACGAGCGCATTAATATAAACCTGCGCTACTGTCAGAGCTGCTGTTACAGAAAACTAATCAGCACCTCCTGACCAATCAGCATCTCGCATAACTATAAATACATTACAGCTCTGTTTAGCCTGACGTTATTATTATCTTTAAATGAATAAATAGGACGTAAATAAACTAATGACATAGTGTAAGTTCACCTGAACGCCTCACCTGTGTTCGGTGGTGTCTCCGTTTCTCTGCTCAGCGTGTGAATCAGCAGCGTCTTAAACACACACACACACACACACACACACACACACCCTCCCTCCTCACGTGATTTTGTTTCTCAGAATCCCTGAGTTCTTCATGCGGGTGTGTGTTTATAATCATTGTTTTACCATCAACTGCCCACACATGGGGCAGTCGTGGCCTAATGGTTAGCGAGTCGGACCTGTAGCCTGAAGGTGTGTGTGTGAGAGCGTTTTTCAGACAGCGTACTTACCACCAGCCAATCAGGATGCTCTCTACTTTACAGCATAGGGCTCGGGCGATATGACAAAAATATCATATCATATGATTCTCGAAGACACTTCTGGTGAAGGAACCAAGTGAGAACATCACACTGAGGAACTTGAAGTTTGTGCAAGAGTGTAAAACCCTCACGTAATTATACTTCATTTATTATACTTAAGTATTATTTTGAGGTATTTATATTTTAGTTCATGTTATTGAAATAGAATAGTAGTACTGTTACTTAATAACCGTGACAGTTCGTCGTCTGCTTTGACCTTCATCAGTTAAAAACTTTCCTTTCTCTGGACGCTCTGACCGATCTGCAGCTACGCAGCTCCATACGCTGTGTGTTCTGACTCCTTTCTATCAGAGCAGCATTCACTCTTTCAGCAGTTTGTGCTACAGTAGCTGTTCTGTGGGATCGGACCAGACGAGCCTTCACTCCTCACGCGCATCAGTGAGCCTTGGGAGCCCATGACCCTGTCTCCGGTTCACCAGTTGTCCTTCCTTGGACCACTTTTGGTAGGTACTAACCACTGCACGCCGGGAACACCCCACAACACCTGCTGTTTTGGAGACGCTCTGACCCAGTCGTCTAACCATCACAATATTGCATCATGATGTGTCACAAGGGCATTACTTTATTATTATTATTATTATTATTATTATTATTATTATTATTATTATTTGTATGTATATACAGTGCTATTACATAAGTGCCATAAACATTATACATTATAATGTATTTCACCTGACACTGTTATTGCAGAATTTTATTTCCCTTCTGGAACTCACACAAGAAGTCATGGTCTACGTCTTTAACACAGACAGCTTGGAAGCTTGACGCAATATCGGTAGCCCCGCCCCTTGTCATGAGTGGCACTTCTGGGAGGCGGGGCCAAACGCTGTGGCCTGGAAACGAAACCTAACATGAGAAGCTCAGAGAGTCAGGAGTTTCATTTCAGCTGAAGGGAGTCTGCACATCTCTCCATTTCAGCTCATTCAGAGCGGTAAGTTCATAAATTCAAAACTTTAATACTGACCTGTGTAAAATCATGTTTTATCTCCTCTAACTGTGCTGGTTGATCTTGACAGTTTCAAAGAAATGTAATTGCTGTTCTGTAGGAAGGAAGAAACAGGATTCTTCATCATCATCATCATCATCATGGCCTCTGAGTGAGTGCTGTTTAATAATATCTCATTATTGTCACATGATTATCATGAGCAGCAGCTCTGACAGTAAGTAGTGCTGACAGCTCTTTTCCTCTAACAGCACGTCTTGACAGCAAGTTTTCTTCTTATCCTGTTATTTATCTGGACGTCTGTAACTTCAAACATTAACCAGTCAGTCAGTGTTCACACTTGAAAATGTTTTAGCAAGACTTGTGTTTAATTTAAGGGATTATTTATATGCTACTTTTGTGGAAATGTTTTAATTAACAACAACATAAGCACAATCCTAGGTAAAATACTCTCCAAGATGTAACCATAGCAACGAATATATAGGCTAATAAAGTACCACTGCCCAAGTAAATGACAGTAAAAAGTTTAATAAGCAAGAACAATATGTGCAGCGGCTCCGTGTCTTTAAATTCTGGTAAATCGTCTTGCTTTTAAAGCAGCGAATGTTCAAATCAAAATGTACCGGGAAGTACCTCGTGATGTCCTTTTCCTCTGCCGTCCATTACTCTGGGATACTGGTGGGACGTTAGCTCTTACAAAAACAAGAAAAGAACAAAGAAACAAACCTAATGCGAGTGTTATTATGTCTGTATTCGCTACAGTATGAGGTTCGTTGTCCCCTCCCTGGATACTGAACATCTCCTGAAAAAGAAAGTGGAAATGATGCGGATGGGTGTTCTCGAACCTGAACTCAAGACCAATCTGCAGTTTGCTATTTCAGCGATGGACAGAGTGCCAGCCATGCTGAAGAAAAATGCAGAGCTGCTGGTGGAAGGCGATCAAACTCTGCTCAAAATCACAACGGGTAATCCCTATCTGCGTTGTGTTGTGTTTCAGGGCCACGAAGGCCTCACGATTCACCACACATTAAAATTCAAGAGAGAATTGTGTGATGATGACATCCATGATGCTTTCTTCCACGGACACAACTGTCCTCATGATCCCCCCTGTAGGAAGCAGGCTATGGATGCTATATGGTCTCCATGCCGTAAACAATTAGAAGTAAATATTATGTGCAAAGAGCTGAGAATAACCTTCTCTGACCCTGATCCAGACGACACAGTTATGGTGCCATGTTCTAAGTAAAATTCACAAATCAGGGTTTGTTTTTGTTTCTTTTCGTTTAACAAATTTCATGTTTTTTCAGTTAATAGTGCATTTTGTGGTATAAATGTGAAAAGCTGTAAAATACTGATAAACAAACATAATATGTTAAGTAAAGCTCATAATGACATCAAAATAGAGAAAACTATTGTGACTATTGTGACTGTGCAGTTTTTTTTTTTTCAAGAATTTTTGTGCAAAAAAAATAAATAAATAAAATTCTCTGTATTTAAATTAAGGTCTCCATTCACTTATTTATTCTTATTTGTGTGCCATATATGATGCTTTACTGAGTAAGTACAAAATATTTTGAACATGAAACATTTTCACTGCTATATACTGCCCACTCACATGACATCATTCTGTAGTCCCGCCCCCTTGGTGGGTGCCACTTCCGGGAAGTGGGGCCAAATGGTGTTGAGTGAAAATGAAACTTAACATGAGTTTTGTTTCTTCCAGCCTGGATCAGGATTTACATTTGCACATCCCACCATTTCAGCTTGCACAAAGCAGCGAAGTCATATTTTTATATTTTACCCTACAACAGAATTTGTTTTTAAAGGATAAAAGTGGGTTTTAAAAAAGTCTACGCCTCAAGCATATACATTTATGTGGTTGTATGTTTATTTTTGTTTTCTTAAGCATGGCCTTCTAGTGCTTACTGCTTTGGTTGAATTATCCAGCAGGAAGAAATCAAAACAATAAGAAATCAGTTCCTCTGAGCGCTCAGTCATCATGGGCTTCATGGAAGTCCATGCTGAAGAAAACAACGCAGAACTGCTGGTGGAAGGCGATAAAACTCTGCTCAGAATCAGAGCGGCTGATCCCAGTCTGAGATTCCTCGTGTTTCATGACCACAATGAGATCAAACTCCACCGAACAATAAAGTCTGACAGGTGTTTGTCTCAGAAAGACGTGTGTGAAGTTTCTTCTGCAGCCACAGCTGTCCTCGTGGTGTTTCATGCTGGCTACAGGATTTCCTTATAATATTGAAATACAGGTCCTGTGCAGAGAGCTGAGCTTAACCTTCACCACCTCCAATCCTACAGAAACCATTATGGTGCTGCAGATTCGTAGATTCTCCTGGTGACATTTCATGCATTCGGTGTTTTACGTATGAAAAAATTCAATGTCAGCCAAAAGAAAGGATATTTATATTTAAATAGATTTTATATGTATATATACAGTAAGAATGTTGTGGCCTGATCTGTGTCGCATGGTTAGATGTTTTTTTTTTCTCCATAAGGGTGAGATGTTTTTCTAACAATCTGAACGTGGAGCCCAGAAAATGGACTTAAGCAGGTGCGTAACCCAACTCTGAATACCAGGAACTTTCACCACGTAAATATTGATGTGACTTTTGTACTTAAAACTGTTATAAAGTGAAAGATAAACCCCCCAAAAAAAAGAACACAGTAAGTGGCGGTGGCTGCGCTTGATGAGGCCGCGCGCCTCGAGGCGGAAGACGTGAGGTTCGAGTCCCGCGGGGGCCTCGGTTCCTTTTTGTTAAGGTGCTGGCTGGGGGGTTGTTGTAAAGTGAAAGATAAACCCCCAAAAAAAAGAACACGTCCCTCGTCTCTGACAGTTCAGTGGGTAAACGCTAGCCTGGTACAATGGGGAGAAACTGGGTTTGAGGCTGGCTGCAGGTGAGCCTGTGCTCTATGAGCGTAACAAAATTGGGTGCTTATGCTACTCTAAATGATAATTATGGAGAAATTTCTTTAATATACTAAAACGTGGCATAGTAGCAAACAGCATAAAGAAAGTGTGGTATAGTGTAGTAAAACGTGGCATAGTAACAGTGTACAGTGTATTAAAATGTAGCAGAGTAATATGTGGCACAGTAGTAGCGTATAGCGTAGCAATATGTGGCATCATAGTAGCATGTAGCATGCTAAAACGTGGCATAGTAACTGTGTATATTGTATTAAAATGTAGCAAAGTAATATGTGGCATTGTATTAGTGTGTAGCATACTAGTAGCAAACAGCATACAAAGGAGTAGATACATGGTATAGTAACAGTGTCGTAAAATGTAGCATAGTAATGCTAATGGCACATTAGTAGTGTATTGTGTAGTAAAACATGGCAGTAGCATGTAGCGTAGCATGCGTATATGATATAAACATAAAATTATTAGTGGGGCCCCATCCAGAGCAGCATAACCCCTGCTTTCACCTCTCTCAGAGCCCCAGGTGGGACCAACCAGACTTTCTCTTTCTTTCCTTCTTTCTTCTGGATTTAGGGTCCCACCTGAGTCCAGCCCCTACTGCCCAGAGGAGGCCTCGAACCTGAGCGTCTACACAGTGACTGGTAGAGACCTTTAACCCACTGAGCCATCAGAGCTGCTTTACTGGAGTTTATCTTTCACTTTACACCTCCACCTGGAGAAAGAGAGAGACGTTAGTTATAAAGAAACACACAGCAGAAGCTCTTACTACACTTCCCTCTCTCTCACCTGAGCCAGGACTCGAACCCGGAGTCACTCCACAGAGACAGGAGGAGACATTACACACTGAGCCACTCACACTGACAGAAACACTGCTCTTTCCAGAAGGTTTATATTTCACTTTACACCACCTGCTGCTGCAGTTAATATAAGGAGAGGTGATGGAGCTCACCTGAGAGAAGACCTGAACTGTGCTCCTCACACACTCACACACTCTGCACTTACCAGGTGAGCCACAGGAGCAGATGGTCACCTGCCACTTTCAGGACATTTATGCTGCATTATACACCAGCTCATGCTCACTAGCACAGTTTGTGGCTCAGGGGTGAAACGCTTGTTTATAGCTGCTATAACATAAGTGAGAACTTGATATAACTGATAAAAGTAACTATAAATAGATAAAAGTATGACATCATTCTTTAATAAATAATAAATTGTTATTGTTGGTGATGTGCTCAGCTACATCACCCCACCGTTACTCAGTATTTTACTGTAACACACACACACACAAACAGACACACGCACACACACAGTGTTTATTATCTACATAAACACACTTGCATGAGTGTGAGTGAAACAGCAGAATCCCAGTGACACAGCTACAAAAGTGAGGAGCTTTTAAGATTTTCCCCTTATAAAATGGAGTTTTTCATCAACAGTTTCTTGACACACACACACACACAGACACACACGCAGACAGAGAGACACAGACACACACGCATGTGCACATACACAGAGAGACACACACACAGACAGAGAGACACAGACACACACACACACATGTGCACACACACAGACACACAGAAATTTGAGGGATTTATGTTTGGAGCAGATGATGAATCTACAGTAATTTCCACAGAGGTGTTTTGTTTAGCTGAAGCTGGTAAGAGAAAGTTTCCAATTTTCCATCACTGTCTTTCATTTTCCCTTTACTAATCGCTGTTCTATACTGTCTTTCATTATTTACACTGATCAGATCTTCTATCTAACAGGACAACACCACCTGCCTGTGGCAGTGACGCCTCCCTTCCAGATGCACTGAACAACTTCTACACTCGGTTTGAGGCGCAGAATGACATGACGGCAAAGAGGACCATCCCTCCTCCCAACGACCAGGTGCTGTGTCTAACCATGTTTGAATGCTATTCATAGACTTCAGTTCAGCATTCAATACAATCATTCCTCAGCACCTGCTGGGCCTGAGCACCTCCCTCTGCAACTGGATCCTGATCTGGATCTGGAGCAGCATCTCCAACACCACCACACTGAACACTGGAGCCCCACAGGGCTGTGTGCTCAGTCCACTGCTGTTCACTCTGCTGACTCACGACTGTGCAGCAACGCACAGCTTCAACCACGTCATCAAGTTCGCCGATGACACGACCGTGGTGGGTCTCATCAGCAAGAACGACGAGTCGGCAAACAGAGAGGAGGTGCAGCGGCTAACGGACTGGTGCAGAGCCAACAACCTGTCTCTGAACATGGACAAAACTAAAGAGATGGTTGTTGACTTCAGGAGAGCACAGAGTGACCACTCTCCGCTGAACATCGGCGGCTCCTCCGTGGAGATCGTCAAGAGCACAAGTTGCTTGGTGTTCACCTGGCGGAGAACCTCACCTGGTCCCTCAACGCCAGCTCCATAACCAAGAAAGCCCAGCAGTGTCTCTACTTTCTGCGAAGACTGAGGAAAGCACATCTCCCACCCTCCATCCTCACCCTGTTCTACAGAGGGACTATCTGGAGCATCCTGAGCAGCTGCATCACTGCCTGGTTTGGAAATTGCACCGTCTCAGATCGCAAGACCCTGCAGCAGATAGTGAGGACAGCTGAGAAGATCATCAGGGTCTCTCTTCCCTCCATCACAGACATTTACACCTCACGCTGTATCCGCAAAGCCACCAGGACCGAAGCATTCGGGTCCTCACGACCAGACTGTGCAACATTTTCTTGCCCCAAACCATCAGACTCCTCAACACTCAGAGTCTGCACTGACAACACACACACACACACACACACACACACACACACACACACACAGTGTTTATTATCTACATAAACACACTAGCATGAGTCAGAGAAACAGCAGAATCCCAGTGACACACAGTTACCAAAGTGAGGAGCTTTTAAGAATTTCCCCTTATAAAATTTTTCATCAACGGTTTCTTGATAGACAGACAGAGAGACACACACACACACACACACACAGAGACACACACACAGACACACACACACAGAAATTTGAGGGATTTATGTTTGGAGCAGATGATGAATCTACAGTAATTTCCACAGAGGTGTTTTTTTTTTATATTGTTATTCTTTTGCACAAGTGTTATATCTGACACTTTCATACTAGAACTGTGTACTGGTCCACGCTGCGCTGTCTCTGTGCCTATTGTCCTGTTTTCAGTAGTTATTGTACTGTCCTGTGCTGCTTGCATGTGCACTTTATGCAGTAATGGATAGTCTCATGTAGTTCTGTGTTGTTTTGTGTAGCACCATGGTCCTGAAGGAACGTTGTTGTTGTGTTTCTCGGTGAACTGTACTAGCTGTATATGGTTGAAATGACAATAAAGCCACTTGACTCGACTTCTATCACAATAACAGTGTGGACTTTAGAGTCTGCAGGAGACAGAACTGGTTTAAATCTGTCCTTTAAACGTGAAGTCATGCTCGCTGGAAAAAAAAACACGTGCGTACAAAAATAAATCATGTTTTGTGTAGTTCCTCTTAAAGTGCTGTGTAGAGGAGCTTTAGTGTTATAGCCCATATACAAACAGCGCCAGGAGTCGCCTAGCAACAGTTGCTAGGGTTTGTTTTGGGCGTGGCCTACACAGGGCAGGAATGCACGGCATGCTGGGAGCTGGAGTTGTAGTTAAAGCAGGGAGCATTGTTATGATCTGAGTTACTGAATAACTCTTTTAATTACTGGACTGTTTAGTCTGGTCTGGTCTGACTGAGAGCAGGAATAGTCTCATGATGTCATCAGTTTCATGTATATTTATGATGTGGTAGATAAACATTACAGAAACTGATGACATCATCATGAGACTATTCCTGCTCTCACTCAGAGCCAGTATATAGTTATAACACTTGTATTTATAAGGAGAAGATAAACCTTCAATACATAATGAAATGACTTAAACCAGTAACAGTCATTACAACCATACATACTGTAATAACAGTAATACTGTAATTAATAATAATAATAATAATAATAATAATAATAATAATAATAATGATGTATTTACCTGTATACCTGTATAGTATGTATGATTGGACGAGGAAGAGAAAAAGGGAAAACATTACATTATTATTACATAATAAATTTTTTTTGTGTTGCATTGAAATTAATCTGGTGACAAGATCAGTACATTGATATTGTGTGTGTGTGTGTGTGTGTGCGTGTGTGTGTGTGTGCGTGTGTGTGTGTGTGTGAATAAATGCCTATTATTATTTTCAGAGCATTAATACAAATTTTTTTTTTTTTTTTACAGTTTTAATGATTATGATGAATTAAAATCAATTCCTTAACAGATTTCACTAAAATTATTTCTT
>CM075005.1:31601786-31616786 GCA_037576675.1 Pangasius sanitwongsei
ACAAACATTTTTCTGTAACGTTTCATTCTGTGCCGGAAAACTAATGTTTGGAATCTAAAATGTTTTTGTACTGAATCGATAATGTAGAAGTCAGAAAATAAACATCTATAACAGAGTCTGTACTAAAAAATGTAGAATGTCTAAGACTTTTGCACAGAACTGTACATCTCAATTACATTAAACACGCCTCTGTTTCTCCTCATATACATCTCATTTACTCTCCTCGTATACATCTGATCTTCTCATTCTGATCCTCTGATCTCTCTCTCTGCGGAGAAGCCGGTATCTGAGGCAGGAGATCAGTCCCATAAGATGTCGACTGAGGACTGCGTGCGTCTGATCCTGGCCGGTCTGTCTAACCGCGTGAAGGAGATGTGGATCGCTCAGCAGCCGTTTCTTCTCTTCTTCTACTTGTGGCAGTACACTCCCACCCTCGCCGGCTACATAACCAACCTGCTCGGCAGGAAACGAGTGCAGAACTTCAGAGCTGGACTGGTGAGAAAAAACACACACGCACACGCACACACACACACACACTCCATGCACTTACACACCTCGCCACCTCAGACTGCGTGCTCGGAGAAAACGTGAGCGAATGTTCCTGCGTCCTGATTGTCTCAGTGATGTGTAAATGTAGTGTATTTTTCTCTAGGACGCAGACTCGGCGTATTTTACCACGCCGAAGGCCAAGGCGAGCTGAAAACCTGCACTGATCAACTTCTACAAAGCTCTAACTATGGTACTGAATATAGTATATAGTATTATATATTACATATAGCACTGTGTGTGGTGTATAGTACTGTAGGTCTATATATATATATATATATATATAATTGGATTTGATTCTATATGATTGTTTTGCTGCATTCGACTAGAAGACGTAACTTGTAATTCCCAAGCTCCGATCAGGAAAAACCAAAGAAAACACTCCCTCAACTCGGAAACTCTGCTCACACTCAACGAGTGACGTTGAACCAACATGGCCAGCATCACTTCTTAGCTTTAAAAGAAGTGATACTGCGCACACACACACACACACACACACACACACACTAGCTTTAGATCACAGATAGCTGGCTGTGTCCAGCTTCCCAGCTCCGAGGAAAGTCGAATGCAGCGTATACGTGTGATTCTCCGCAGTTATAGGAATGTTTATGGCAGTGCATAGGCTGTGTAAAGCGAGTAATGAATGGATAAAAGACCTTCAGCGTATAAAATTTAGATCCTGATTGATATTTTTTTTTTGATGGCTGATAAGATCAACACGTGTGTAGTTTTTACATTTAATCATCACTGCACTACTGTAGAAACATTACTGGTATCGTTTCTAAAAAAAAAAAAAACCCAATGTTCAGATTATCCACGTTACATGCTATACTGAACAAATAGTTAAGTAATTAATTACATGAATAAATGCACTGTGGGCCGCTAGAGGGCGCCAGATTCTCGTTCTTTAAGAGTTAATGTTTTTGATCTGTTTTAAAATGTTGATGGTTAATCGCATGTTTTAGAGTTTATAAAGCTTTATTTCACGATTTTAAAAAAGAAACTTAGAGTCGTATCATTAAAGCCGGTGTTTACTCGCCTTACTGGTGTCTGTTTCTTTTCTGATTGCGTTTGCTGATTTTATGTTTGGCTTTTTTTTTCAAGGGGACTTCAGAGAAGTGCACTAGCTCGTCAATTCAATTTATTCTGTATTTAGTAGAAAAGTCCTGCTGAAAGGGTGTAAAACAGACGGGTCAGCATTAAAACAGTTTTAACACTCCTTCAGCACGTCATAACCACAAGAAGAACTGTGTGTGTGTGTGTGTTTTGAGACATGCATTAGTTACAGTTTGTATTGGTGTCCACACAAACACACAACGTCTGAAAATCTGTGTTCAGTCCGTTAGCTTATACTCTTCTGTCTGAGGTGTGTGTGTGTGTGTGCGTGCGTGTGTGTGTGTGGTGAAAGGTGCAATCGATCAGTTACAGGTGTGTCCTGAAGTCCTTGTGCCTCACATCATGATTGTTCCACACACTGATTTGGATTTTGATAAGTTCACAAGCTCTGCTGTGTGTAGTGTGTTTAGTGTGTGTAGTGTGTTCAGTGTGTGTAGTGTGTTCAGTGTGTGTGTGTCAGAAGCAGGTGAGGTGTGTGGGGCTGCAGGAGTAGATGGGGTAGCCCAGCGGCGGCTCAGCGGCCTGCACCGTCAGGTTCCTCAGCAGGAGCGTGTGAGCCTGAATACTGTAGCGCTCCTCGTCGTCGTTGGTGGCGTAGAGCAGCTCCCACGACAGATTGGCCCACTGGCCGCGCACACACTCCTCACACAGCGCCCCCAGCTGGAACACACACTCCTGCAGCGACAGCACGCGGCCCGTATACGAACCCTGCACACGAGAACATCGGAGACAGGGTGAGAGAACGAACGGAAATCTGTATATTAAAAAAAAAAAAAAGGCACAACAGAGGGAAAAGAGCGAGAATGTAAGAGAGAAGGTGTAGTGAGTCATGGTGTGTGTGTGTGTGTGTGTGTGTGTGTGTGTGTGTGTGTGTGTGTGTGTGAGAGAGAGATCGATCACCATGGTGATGTCATGGCCGAGTGAGAACAGGAAGGGTTTCTCCTGTAGGACGCCATCGTGCCAGCCTCGCTCCGTCGCCATGCCGATGAACCAGTGATGATGATAATGGTGTAGCGTGGAGTGAAGCTCCTCCTCGCTCTCCACCGGCCCCAGAGACGCCTGGTCTATCAGCAGCTTCACACTGTACCTACACACACACACACACACACACACACACACACACACACACACACTTTACAGTCAGGTTCTATCATGATTACAGAAATTCACTAAATGTTTTTGGTGTTATTCTGTGCTGAGTGTTTGTTGAAGGTTTTAGGTGAAATGTGTGTATTTTGTGTGCTGTAATCGGATAGGTGCGCACACATGCGCGCGCGCACACACACACACACACACACACATACACACACACGGAGATGGACGTGATCAGTGAGCTGGTGTTACCTAAAAGCCCTGAGGGTGAGCTGATGCAGCTCGGTATTTTCCCGGAGCCAGTCGAGTCCTTCGTGCCACGCTGCGTCTCCGCAGTAAACCCTAAAGACGAAGCTGGCGCTCGGCACTGAAAGGTCCATGCCTATTGCCAGCGCGCAGGACAGCGCCACCTGGCTGTACATCTCCATCAGCGCACGGTCCTCCTGTATCGCCCGACACACGCTCTGCTCGTCCTCCCCTTCCCACAATCCCTCTAACGCCAGCTGTGCCAGGCAAAAACGAAACCACTCGTCTGGGAAGGAGGGCCTGAGTGGGCGGAGCTTGGAGGCAGTAAACGGGGCGGAGAACCAGGATGTAGGAAGTGAGAGGGTTTCAGAATGCCGTGAGGAGAAGTTTGGCGGGTTGGTGCGGTCGAAGGTTGCACAGGGGGCGGAGCTAACAGGAAAGGCGTCGTTTTTTTCTTTATCGAGGCTGACTCCGAGTCCGAGAGGCCGCAGCGTCGGTAAAGACGCGAGCGCCATGTTTTCGTACAGGCTGTGAATTTCTACAGAACCCGGAAGAGACGTGTGTTCTTCCTCCGCTCGCATCATCATCATCCTCCTCACCGGCTTCCGAACCGGGACGGGCCCAAACAGATCGTCCTCGTCCGACCAATCCGACAAGGAGGACAAGCTGCTCCGCACCCTCAGCTGAGGAGAAGAGGAGGAATCGAAGTGGCTCTGAGAGACCACGCCCAGTTTGGCGTCGTGTGAGGTGGGCTCGGGCTGCACGGCATGCTGGGAGCTCCGCAGCGAGTGTGATTTGACTCTGTAGGTCCTGTTCTGGACGGTGTGATGCAGCAGGATCCACACCAGCGTCTTCAGGAAGTCGGAGCGGAGCTGGTGGAGGTGGTCGGGCGAGTCGATGATGCCGGTCAGGACGTTGCGGGCGTCGGAGTACACGGTGACGGGCAGGAGGGCGCAGGGCGTGAGCGTGTTTCCCCAGTGAGGGTTCAGGAAGCGCAGGAAACGTCCGGGACGCTCCAGACGATCGAACGCCGCCTCGAAAACCTCGTCGACTCGCCGGGCTTCCACCGTGTGGCACGACGTCTCCTGCAGCTCCAAACCCTGAGCACCAAGAAGATCTACATCACCACGACATCAACTCATTTCACATCGAACGCCGCACAACATCAATCTCTTTAGCCGTCATCTTAATAAAAACTACGATGGACTCCAATCATTATTAACTCTAAACTATTATTTATAATTAATAGATAAATATTAAAGACCACATTTGTGACTCGCCCCCCAGCCTCAAACCCGGAGAAGGAAAAACCTAATAAGCACGGGTCAAATTAATACATAATTAATTTAATAATTAAGCACAATTACCCCGTTCACTATATTACCGGTCAATAAAATCGAAAAGAAATAAATAAATACTGCAATAGCCTTCTATGCACGCCCCCTGTGGTTCGAGCGCGTCTGCTCTCAGGCTTTACCTTCCACTCCACAGCGATAATCGTGAAGCTACGCTACTCCTACCTTGATGTTGACCGCACAGTAGCCGTAGCCTTTCTCCAGAACGCTGATCCACACCACTCGATCCTGGAACCGGCCCAGGAAATGAGAACCGGGAGAGTAGGCGCCTGAGATCAGAGTAACACACATACACACACACACACACACAGAAGATATTATGGATTATAAGACGCGAACCTTAAATTTTTTTTAAAAATAAAATTGCATTGCGTTTGTGTTGTAGCAACCTAAAAATAACATCCTAGAGAAAGTTCAGGAGGAGAAAAGTGACTAAAATAGGATAATAAATAAACTGCTACATAAAAGACTGAAACTAAAATCTGATCAGGTGTTTAACCTCGTGTTCCTCACCCAGCACTCCGTTAGCGAATGCGAGCGTTAGCGCTGAGGCTAGCCTGGTGCTGAGCTGCTGGTAGTAGATGGAGTCGGGGCAGGGGCAGGCGGTGCCCGGTGTTCCCGGCCACGAGCGCACGGGCCTGGGGAAGCCGACCAGGAACACGGGCAGCGTGAAGAGAGGCAGGAGAGGAGCGGAGAGCAGCGCCGACAGCATCACCACGGCAACCAGCAGCGGGCACAGCGCCACGTTCAGCGCCAACAGAGCGCCGGCCGACTGACGCCGCTGC
This sequence comes from Pangasius sanitwongsei, assembly GCA_037576675.1. NCBI lineage: Eukaryota > Metazoa > Chordata > Actinopteri > Siluriformes > Pangasiidae > Pangasius > Pangasius sanitwongsei. Next base: position 31,606,927 of record CM075005.1, read on the forward strand.
TTCGTCTCCGTCCACGACGTGATTAACACGGTGAGAGCGAACTTCAGCTTCAGCAGGAACTGAGAGAGACGATCAGAGACCAGAGACACCTGAGAGGGAGACGGAGAGAGAGAGAGAGAGAGACAGGGTCAGAGGTATGTATTCATGGAGAGAGGACACACACACACTGACACACACACACACACACACACTCACCACTATGAGCTGCACTCCGGTGCCCAGGTCGTGCCACTGGTGCGCCACTCCTCCTCCGTCAGCCAGTCTCACCATCACCACCACCACCATCTGCAGGAGAGCCTCCTCACTGCTCTGCCACACCTAACACAGGGTCAGAGGTCAGCGCCCAGAGAAATGAGCGACGGGGTGGTGTGATGAAGCAGTTACTGATAGCATCCTGAGGTTAATTATTTTCCTATAACAGCACGTCAGCAAGTGTTTTACTCCTCTTACACCACACACACACACAGCAATTTACCAACGATTACAATTTTTACTTACTAAAGGACGTCATACTTTTTATCCATTTATAGTTATGTTTAAGCAAGCTGGTTCCTGTTGTCGCTTACGTTATAGCAGCTATAAACAGTCGTTCCCTCACCAGCCGCTCTTTATTCTCTCTCCAAGTTAATAAGACGAAAAAAAATCGCAGCTTGTTCCGCATGTGACCCAGAAACCGCAAAGAAGCGTAAACTCCTCTGTCCTGAAAATGTCGCAAAACTTAAAGCTACAGCTTCACCTCTGACTGTTGCAGAGCGCTGACACTGGAGACTCCTTCCATAAATGTTAAAAAAATAAAAAAATAAACATCTCCTTATAGAAAACTTGGTGTGTGTTTGAATGTTTATGTGGAGCGCCCGCTGTACAGGTCGCTGTGAATGAGCTGTTACTATAGAAACGATCACTTATCAGAGCGAGTGCATTAATATAAACCTGCGCTACTGCATTTATTCATACTGTTATAATGGAGTCCAGGACGTACCACTCTGAAGGCTCGCGTGAAGCCGATAGCCGACGCCACGGTGTGTAACGTGTACAGGGAAGCGTCCGTGGCCAAAAACCCAACCATGGCTAACGGACACACTGAAAGAGACGGGAACACACACACACACACACACACACACACACGCACGCATATATATATATATATATATAAAACATTCCCTTAGGAGTAACAGTCAGAGATACTGACTGAAGTTATTATAATAATAATAACAATAATAATAATAATACACAGCTGTCTGAAGATATTTACTAAAATATAAGATATGAAAATAAATTCAAATTTAAAAAAAAAATTCAAAATGAAAGTCAGCTCAGATAAAAGACAAATTAAGTGACAAAAACACACAAAGCAACAGGGAATTTTATAATAAATATAATAATATATTACCCAAAACTGCTACATACAACTGAACATATCAGTTTATTAATGTCATTATTATTATTATTATTATTATTGTTATTATTATTATTATTGTTGTTATTGTGGCTCAGAGAGACGTGCGTGAACAGCGGACTCTCCTCACCCAGATTAATAAGCACTCTGCGGACGAGTGCGGCGACCCACAATCCTTTGCTGCTGCTCATGAAGGCCTGGACGCTGCTGATGCGTTTGGGGTAGAGGGGATTGAGGACGAGTCCCCCCAGCACACACGCACCCTGAAGCTCCCTTAACACACGAGTGATGACACAGAGAGCGATGAGGATCCAGCTGATCAGAGCCTGAGGGTCTGGCGCCGTGTCACATGACCGCCGGACGTCGCCCTCCGTCACGTTCCGCCCCCCGGCGGGACAGAGGCGGTGCAGAAGAGCCGCTTCGGTCATGGCCGCCGTGAGGACGAGGGCGGAGAGCGGGAGACTCCACCAGCCCAGGCTGAGTGAGCGGGAGTGTGTGCGTGTGTGAGGGTGTGTGTCGCGTTTCCTGCACCGTAACAGCGCGGCGATCTGCGTCAGGTCCTGACTGAGGACGAAGCCCGTCGCCACGGTGAAGAGGAGCACGCCCAGCGACGAGGGGATGAAGAAGGTGGAGATGGAGACGCACACGGAGCACAGGAACATCAACACCAACCTGGTGGAGAACCAACAGGCTCTAAGCTGAAGGTGTGTGTTAAAGTACAGTGTGTGTGTGTGTGTGTGTGTGTGTGTGTGTGTGTGTGTGTACCTGCGGTTGGTGGCCATAGCTGATCCTCCCAGTGTGTGTATGAGGCTCTGCTCCATGATCCATAAGATGAGAGCGTCGAGAGGAGGCAGCATTCCCAGCGCCCACAGCACAGGCAGCACCAAGAACAGCACGTGCATCACCTGACTGGCCACCTGCAGCTCGGCCACGCCCCCTCCTACACACCTGAGCACAGGTACAATGAACAGTCTCATCCAGGATCTTTAAGACTCTAAGCATGGCTTTACAGCGGCTCTGTGAATGATAGGAGGCGGGGCTTTGTGTATGTGAGCAGAGATAGGAGGCGGGGCTTTGTGTGTGTGAGCAGAGATAGGAGGCGGGGCTTTGTGTGTGTGAGCAGAGATAGGAGGCGGGGCTTTGTGTGTGTGAGCAGAGAGAGGAGGCGGGGCTTTGTGTGTGTGAGCAGAGATAGGAGGCGGGGCTTTGTGTATGTGAGCAGAGATAGGAGGCGGGGCTTTGTGTATGTGAGCAGAGATAGGAGGCGGGGTCAAAGAGTAAACAAATCGCACCAGAGCCCAAATTCTACCTAATGCACGTTTAAATGAAATTAAAGCGGCAGTACGTAAATGTGCGGCTTTTTTTCTCCCTCAAAGACAATGAGTACCTTAGCGCCAGATCCACGGCGACGAAGCCGAAGACGTACAGCGGCCTGGTGAGCGCCGTGATCTCGTACGTGTCCTGCGGCTGAAAGGTGGCCGTTTCCGCCGCCGTGTTGACGATCAGCGAGTATTCCCCGACGCACAGCGTGACCCAGCTGAGTGCGAACACCGGGACCACGGCGCCGACGTTCCCGAAAATGGCGCTCAGACGATCGGGCAGGAGGTACCAGGTCCCGAAGCCGCACATCGCCCCGGCCAGCGCCGTGTGCAGAACCACGTTAGCCATGAAGCGCTTACCCGGGGCCACGAAGCGCACCGTCTCGGGTCCTGCGCACTGCGTGAACTCCACTTCCTCCTCGTCCGCCATGACGTTGCGCCCCACCGCCAGCCTCTGGATGGCGCCGGTTCTCCGCGCCACCCACTGGGACACGGTCTGCAGCGCGGCGCCGAACACCAGCATGAGCGCCCCGGATAAGATCCCGGCGCTGGAGTCATCCATCACCCTGAGCTGGAAGAGCAGAGTGCCCACGCCGCCCAGGAGCCACGGCATGAAGAACAGCGCCACCTGGTGGATGTAGACATACGGCGGGGCGCAGTAGCCCAGTTTGAGTCGCGGGCCGCCCAGCACCGTCTGAGGGAAACGCTTCCAGAAGAACTCCTGCTTGTAGTCATTGAGCAGCGGCACGTCGGGGCCCATGATGAACGCCAGAGTGCTGAGATTCCCACCGGCATCTTCTTTAACCGCGATCGCCGAGTGCTGCTCACTGAGGGACACAAAAACACCAAAACACACTGAAAGCGCTGTTCATCTCCAAACGTCTGATCGCCTAAGAGTCCTAAAAAACTCTTTAAGATCAGGAGAAACATCTTCAGCGGGATAACGCGCGTACACGACGTTCTGAAGCGCCTCGAGAGCCGTGATTAAAACACGAGAAGTCACATGACCGCCGACTCGCACAAACCCCACCCTCTTCCACACGATTAACCGATTATTCTCCACCAAACCAAACACACACCACAAACCACGTTTACTGCCAGTGAGCTGCAGGGGGGCGGGATATATTCGTACCAGAGAGCATTTGATTGGATGAACACAACAATAGTACAGGATGAGTCATTAAAAAAATTAAACCGTTTAACCGTAAATGAGGAGGTACAAAATGAAAATATCTGTGTCTATAACACTAAGAGACCGGTACGAACAGCTCCAGTTTTGCTTTCAGAGCCACTTGAACTGTGAACCTGATCACTGAAATCCTTTACAGAAGAAACTTTACCACCTGAAACACTTTAAAAAGTCGCTTTCTCACGCTTTATGTATTCCATGCATATAAATATAACACTTAAACACGCACAGAGTTAAAGAATTATAAACCTATCACCACAATAAGTCATAGGTCTTGTGTTTGTGTGTTCTGAACATAGCAGATGAAAGAAAAACTAAAGAGAAACCAGTCAATAAGCAGCATGTTGTTTATTATCAGATGCTAATCTAATGCTAACGTTAACACTGTCTCTATGGCAACAGGACGGGACGTTTACGTCTGAACAGAGTGTGTACAGAAAGTACAATTATTTCTTATGATATATTAACAGCGTTACACTAAGCAGCATTTAGTACATTTAGAATATTACTACATTATTTAAAATAAAAGATATTGAACCTTAAATCAGTGACGCTAACCAGTTACGTACAGACCGTAGGATTAGTTTTTTTTTTCCCCATCCGTATTTGAAAAATCCCGCCTCCTGCGCTGGGATTGGTTAGTCCCGTCCCGCCTCCTGATATCGATTGGCTGCAAGGTTACACTTACGCGCGGTTGCTTGGCGACTGCCAATCCCGGTGCCGGAAGCGGGGTTTGCCCGAAAACAGGTAGGAGCAAAAATAACGCCTGTCGAACGGTGCGGTAGAAAACAACCTAGCTACTTAGCTTATTAGCAAATTAACGGCACGGGTGCTGATTTGTTGTTTTTATTTTTTAACAATTAACAAACCACGGCTCTCGAAATCTTGTAAAATCAAAAGACGAGTCGTTAGCGTAAGGTTTTTGTCCGTTACCTTTGCTGAAGCATCCATTGTTTCCTACCGCTGCTGCAGCTAAGAGACCGTTGTGGGCGGGGCTTGCAGCGGGAGGAGCTGTCAATCAAGCGAATGATTGACAATGGCCCCGCCCATCTATGGCTGAGATTTATTTATTGGTATGTTCTTTCTTGGTATTCTAGAAATAATTCACAAGGCTAAATATTCTTGTGAAATTATTGATGTGAAATTAGAACTGCTCATCTCATTTTATTCAGCCAAAGCAGAACCACAGATGAAAGTGAAAATACTGATTTAGAGTAATTACACAGCGAGCAGGTAGTCTTAATATAAATAAATAAAAATGTCTCAGACACCTCCGGTGTGAACGTGGCAGGTAAACAGTGTTAAATCTTTTATTTACAGATTTAAACAGAAAGCTTAAACATCATAATTCTTTTTTTAATAAAACAAAATCGTAAAACAGAAACATTCTGATTGTCCATACAGGTGAGTTTATTCTTGTGTCTCCTCGAGTTTCAGCCTCTTTGGTGACGGTTCTTCTGAGCAACCTGGAGCAACGAGAGAGAGGAAAGGGTTATAGTGTATACGTGTGTGTGTGTGTGTGTGAGAGAGAGAGGGTTATAGTGTATACGTGTGTGTGTGTGTGTGTGTGTGTGTGTGTGTGTGAGAGAGACAGGGACCCACCCTCCTCCACCACGTCTTCTCCGTACAGCACGTCTCTCGGCATGTCGAAGCTCACGCACATCATCTCCTTGTTGGGCGCCACGTTTCTCACCGTGTGCACTTCACACCGTCCCCTCAGCGCAGTCCCTAACCTGAGCTCGGCCCGCTCCAGCACGTCCCTCTCGGGCTCGTCCTCTTTGGAGAAGCCGTAGACGTGGAGCCTCGGCAGCACGCCGCCGTCAGGACCCCGGTCCGTCTCGCCCCTCAGCAAGCCTCTGAACGCGTCCAGGAAGTCGAGCGCTAACGCCGGCAGGTTCATGATCACGTGGACGGCGGGTGAAGAACCTGATCTCTTGATCAGATCGGGAAGACGCTCTCGCAGCGGGCCTCGGATGAACTCCCGGCCGTCGAGGTTAAAGCTCGTGACCTTGGACTCGACCTTGTTGAGCTTGGTGTTGTGCAGAAGCCACTTGTAGGACTCGGGGTTGAGGTCGTTGGCGAAGACGGAGCAGCCACGGCGCGCCGCTAGCACGGAGAACGGTCCGACTCCGGCGAAGACGTCGAACACCACGTCGCCTCGGCGGAGCAGAGAAACGACACGCTCGTGCTCGGTGCTGAGACGAGGGTTCCAGTACACACGCGAGAAATCAAACTCGTACGACACGCCGTTCTCCTTCACCTGCAGCGCGGGAGAGAGCAGAAGTCCATCAGAAGACTGATCATCAGACTAGCAATGAGACTTTAGCCCATAAATCAGTGACACTATGCACTTAGCCTGTACGATTACTTTTATTTTCTCCAATCTGTAGTGCAAAAACACAACCTCCTGCTCCTCCTCATGTTCACCTTCTACCTGTTCTCTTTATAACTAACGCTTCAGTGCCATCAAACTCCAAGAGCATTGTACCAGTATTATATGATTAAATATCGAGGCACCACGTGGCGATCTTCAGCAGCCTCGTCTCACGTGAAACACAGCGACGCCGTCCGAACGCTTCCTACCCACCTCACCTTCGCCACCATGTTGTCTTCTCCGGCTAACACCTCCATCTGGAAGTTTCTGTAGGTCGAGTCGATGGTGTTGGTTTTGTTCACCACGCAGGTGACGCCCGGGTTCTTATCCATGATCACCTGACCTGCGGGATCCAACAAATTCACGTCAGCGACATCGCATTCCAGCCAATCACAGCAAGGCTAGAAAATGTGGGTGGAGTTCTTTTATGTGATAACGACAATTTATTTTCCTCCAACACACTTTCACCTAGTATTAATGTTAACGTCTGCTGAGTGCAAAAGTTTGTAACCCCCTTATACAATTCATGAATTTTTTTAAACTTTTGCACTCAGATGTACCTCACTGATGTTTTCTGCCATCTGTTGAATTCAGTAACTGTATATGAGGTAAAAATATAATTACAACAGCTCGTGTTTTATTAACAGATATATTATTAATAGAAGTTATCCATATAACCGTAGCCCTGACGCGTTGCCCCGCCCCCTTCTCACCTATCAGGTTTTTATAGGGCAGCTGGTGGTCTCGGAGATTCATGTGGGCGATGTGTCCCACTCGGCTGAACCCTGACGTCACGTCCTGTCCTTCAGGAAGCACAGCGCGCAGCACCTCCTCGCTCTTCAGGTTCTCGTACATCAGTTTGAGTCGGTAGTGTCGGATCTCTGGCTCCACCCCCAACGCCTTCAGCGCCGCCGCCTCCTCCGTACCGAACGATTCGGCCGACTTGATGCTGTGAGGGTCGAGCAGGAGCAGCCGGTGCTCTCTGTCCGTCTCGTTCCCCTCATCGTCATCATCATCTACGACCCGTTTGAGACCCGGCCTCTGCAGCGCCACCTTCTTCAGGCTCTTGACGAGCCGGTTGAGGACGCGGGTGGGGATCCGTATCGCAGGAACCACGACCGTCTGCGTGAAAGCATCTCGCTCGAGGACGGTCATCCCTCGAACAGCGGCGGGGGGCTGGTACAGGCCGAGGTCAGGGTCCGTCATCACCGCCTGCACACGCAGCACGGAGGAACGTTTCTCAGATCCTGTGACGGGGCGGGAGAAGAGGCGATGAACTCCAACACGGCGAGGAACGTCAACGAGAGCGAGCAGCCTGGGAACGCTCCTGTAGGGACACAAAACACACACACACACACACACACACACACACACACACACGGGATCTGAAATGAACTGATTTACAGGAAGCCTCCATTCACAGGGGGCCTGGGAATAAAAAGCGAATAAAAGTCATTCCATCTGTCTGCCTCGTCCTTCATTTCTCACCTTGTTCTGTCTTTTCTTTCTTTCTAACTCGCACATTAACACTAACACGCAAAGTGTTACAGCTACAGAATAACAGCTACACTCTGAAACGTATCAAAGAGTAACTGCATTATTTATTTATTCGTTTTTAATCCTATTTTGGTCATGTATGACTTTCGAGGCTAAGATGGACAGCATACGTGACGATATAATGTTGAAATTGCGATATACAGCATTGAGCAAAAGTCTTTTTTTAAATGTGGAAACATTTAGTTTCATTATTTTTGAAGGCGTCTTTGCTTCAGGATGAAGCTGCATCGGAATAAAATGATTAAGGACTGAACCTGACCCTAGAACATCTCTCTTACTATTCACATTTAAGAGATTTAATATTATTTTACATTTGCTATGTATTTGTGAAATAAAGACAGATGAACCCTGTAAATAAATGTAATGGACATGCATACTGCTTGAGTAAGTTGTAGGATTAATTGCATTTTATTTTATTTTATTTTAGATTTGAGCTCAACATCTCATTTCACATCCAGTGTGTTTGTGTTCAGATGCAAAACTAATAACTGTCCAGTTGATCAGCTACATTTCGGTTTAGATTTGTATATAATGCGGTTTAATAAGTAAGTAATAGTTTGAAACACAGTGTAGACAAACAGAGAAGTGATCAGTTAAATCCAGGCCCTTTGAGTGTTTTATTTCTTCCACTTTTCCTTTTGTCTCTCACTAAAACACACACTCGAGGGTGTGAATGACGCACAACTCGGTTTAATTCCGTAATTTATATCTCACGCACGAGAACTTCACTGAAATAAAGTACAAATGTTTTAAAATGTTTTATTCTGTAGTCAATAACCCCAGCGTCTTACCTTAACATTCCACCGGCTACACACGCGAGAGTTTCTTGTACGTCATCTTTAGGCGACTCGCTCCGCCTCTCTCTGATTGGTCCGCTTGCAGAGCGCGTCGTTTCAGGGAATGAAAACGTCATCAGCAGTCGACGCGTAAACGTTCCGTGTGGTCACATGACCAGAAATATGCAGAAATATGAGTGGAGCTGAAATTAGGACTCTTCTTTTTTTTTTTACCGGGTGACAAACTTTACCTTTTATAAAAAGTGAAGTTTTTTTAAACGATGAGCAGCTTGTAGGAACTAACTAGCGCTGAGAAAGTGTTTATCTGTGGACGGAGGAGAAAGAAAGAAAGAAAGAGAAGCGAAAATGAAAAGAGAGAGAGAGAACACAACGGTGCAGAGTGAAGGTGGATATCAGGCAGGTGGAGAGGACGAAGAGACAGCAACACTGCTGGGACAGGTTTTACACACACACACACACACACACACAGTGTCAGACATTATACACTGATATAAACATACATGTGTAAATGTGTGTACACACTAGAGATGGGCGATATCGCCAAAACATATTGTGTTTCACTAAACACAGCACATGTGGTGATATTTAAGAGCTGAAACAAACAGGAGAAAGGTGTAAAGCTGAATCAAGAAGAGGTGAAGAGGGATAGAGAGATAGATAGACAGAGAGAGAGATAGACAGATCACTTTATTCATCCCAGAGGGAAATTTACACATTACAGCAGCACAGAGTTAGAAGTTTACTAAAAGTAATTTAACATTATAAATGAAACAAAATAACAATATTAGTTTTACCCACACGCACACACACACACACACACACACACACACACACAAACACACACACAGTCGATTCTAGAAGTTGATGTGTATATAGAAACTCTCTCTCTCTCTCTCTCTCTATATATATATATATATATATATATAGAGAGAGAGAGAGAGAGAGAGAGAGTTAGAGTTAGAGGGAGGGAGAAACGTATACAGTGTGGAAGTAAAGTGGCAGTGTATATGGCTAGGAATATTGGATGGTTGTAGTTCAGTGATTCTGTTGTGTTTTTGATCATGATATCAGAGCTCTGAGTATCTCGGAGTATCTTCTGATAAGCAGAACTGATCCTCAGCTGGACTCTTGACAGTAAACCAGAGGCTCTGTAAGAGCTTCAGTCGCCATGTGGTGAGAAAAGTCAACATCTGTGATTATAAAGTGAATCATGGATCTTAAAGTATCA
>CM075005.1:31621786-31622864 GCA_037576675.1 Pangasius sanitwongsei
TTCTCCATCTCGGCTATAACGGCATCTCGAACCTGAGCGATGTGCAGCTGAGTCGCCTGAGCGGCCTGAGAGCTCTGTTCCTGCAGGGTGACAACACAACACACAACAACACACAACACACATAACACACTTTCTATACTTCATACTTCATTTAGAGCTGAACCTGTTGGGTTTTTCATTTCACATGCCAGACTCATGTCATCTCAAACTGACAGCCTGAAACCAAACCTGACCTCACCAGTGCCAGACTCTTAAAGCTGCAGTTTGTAATTTCACATTTGTCTTTTAAAGGGGTAAAAAATGTCATTTTGCTGTGTTCTTTGTTTCATGGTTGGCTTGAGATTTTTCTGGCCCGGAAATGAGCTCCGTCCCAGACAGAACACAGCTTCTCAGCTCCGCCCCTTTCTCTGGAAAGGCAGATACAGCTTCCACAGGAAGGGTGGAGTCAGTCGGGAAGAAGGGGAACACAGACCGCTCCTTTAAAAAAACAAAACTCCATTAAAATCAGATATGATCAGATGAATCTGCGTCGAGGCAGAGCGATGTCACAGAAGGCGACGTTCTTCCGCGAGTAGCGTGCTGTAACAGATTTGTAACACTGAGGTTTCCCCATTCTGAAAAAGTTACATACTGCTGCTTTAAAGTCTCAGTTAGTGAACATCAGCGTTATTCAGTTGTAAATGTGTTTAATTATTAAGTGTGTGTGTGTGTGTGTGTGTGTAAGGTAATGAGATAGTGCAGGTGGAGGGTTTGGACGGTCTGAGTCTCCTGCGTGAGTTGGTGTTGGATCAGAACCGAGTGAAGACGCTCAGTGAGAAATGGTTCAGCTCACACACACGCCTGATCGAGCTGAGCGTGAACGACAACCGCCTGCGCAGCCTCACACACCTGCAGCTCACACACCTGCAACGCCTGCACCTCAACAACAACAAGCTGCAGGTAACACACACACACACCTGCAACGCCTGCACCTCAACAACAACAAGCTGCAGGTAACACACACACACACACACACCTGCAACGCCTGCACCTCAACAACAACAAGCTGCAGGTAACACACACACACACACACACCTGC
>CM075005.1:31622874-31637710 GCA_037576675.1 Pangasius sanitwongsei
ACACACACACACACCTGCAACGCCTGCACCTCAACAACAACAAGCTGCAGGTAACACACACACACACACACACCTGCAACGCCTGCACCTCAACAACAAGCTGCAGGTAACACACACACACACCTGCAACGCCTGCACCTCAACAACAATAAGCTGCAGGTAACACACACACACACACACCCCTACAACAGCTGGATGGGCAGATGGAGAAGCTGCATATATTACAGTGTGTGTGTGTGCATTGTGTACATGTGCATTCCTTTCTCTATCCATCACTGTATTATGTGTGTTTCTGAGTGTGTGTGTGTGTGTGTGTTGTAGGATATCATGGAGTTGGATAAACTGGAGGTTCTTACGTCACTTATAGAACTGTCTGTGGTGGGCAATCCGGTGAGACACACACACACACACACACACACACACACACGTCCTGAGAGAGCATTTCACTCCTATGTCACACTGCCCTAACTCTGTGTGTGTGTGTATATGTGTGTATATCTGTGTGTGTGTGTATATGTGTGTATATGTGTGTGTATATGTGTGTAAATCTGTGTGTGTGTGTATATGTGTGTGTGTGTGTGTGTGTGTGTGTAGGTGGCACGGCGCTCCCTCCACAGGCCGTCTGTGGTTCTGCGTCTCCCTCAGCTGCAGGTACTCGACGGAATCACGGTCACACTGGAGGAACGAACACGAGCAGAGTTACTGTGTACTGAGGTACACACACACACGCGCGCACACACACACGCACACACACACACACGCGCACACACACACACACACACACAGATCTGTAGATCAAGAAGGTCATGACATGAAGGTCTTTTTTTTTTTTTCCCAGATGATTTTTCTTCTGTGTGTTTTGTGTTTTGTTTGCTCTCGCTGCAGGACACACCCTCCTGTGTGGACGGGGCGTTTCCTGTCGTACTGTGTCGTGCTCCACCTGCCCGAAACTCCGCCCTGGGCGTCGGCACGCACCACCTGCCGGGTCACGAGAGCTTCTTCAGCGCCCACGCCGAGGACACACACTGTAAACGCACGGACAAGCGGCAGAGACCCGGAGTGACGCACACACGCAGCGCTCAGAGTAACACACTCAGAGGAGTGCTGAGTCTCACGGGACTGGTGCACAACGGCCACCGAGCGTACATCACACACACCGAGTCTGAGAGCAGGTACACACACGGACTCACACACACACACACACACACACACACACAGCTCCTGTTGTAATAACTCCTGTATGTTCCACAGGTATCCCAGCGGAACCAAACCTCCCCCTCGTAACACTGATGTGTGAGCTCCTCCTGTGTGTGTGTGTGTGTGTGTGTGTGTGTGTGTGTATATATGCTTTACAGTTTCATAAAATGGCTTTTATAAATATGTGAGAAAAATGGATTACTGCATAGGTTTCATTTGTGTCTTTCTCCATCTGTGTTAGTGCAAATAATACCCAAGTAATTAGAGGTGTGTGTGTGTGTGTGTGTGTGTGTGTGAGAGAGAGAGAGAGAGTAAGCTACGGTTTCTTCACTGGCACTGTGAGTAGTAAGACAGGGACAGGTTGGTGTTGGAGGTGAAGGTGGCCAGCAAAGATGGCAGCAAACAGGTCAGGACTGCCACACACACACACACACACACACACACACACACATATCTTACTATCCTTATGAGGACCTCCCATTGTTATAATTATCACTGCAGAGAATTAACGCTATGCTACACCTAAATCCAACCTCAGCCTCAGGAAACCTTTCGGCTCTTTTCGTTTTTAATTTAACTTTTAGGGTTTTTTTTCCAGCTTTTTAATAAAAGCGTCAGTTTTCCTCGTGCGGATCAGTCAAAACCGTCAGACATTCCTATTCTTGTGGGGACATTTGACACACACCAAGAACACGCCCACACACACATCCGGAGCAATGACCGCTCCAAACAAAATAACAACGGCAACGTGATAACTGAAATAACCAAAAGGAAGTTTATTATTTAAACCAAATACACTCACAAAAACGTTTAGAAAAATATCTGTACAAGTTCAAAACTAACACACAACAATGTTTATTCTTCAGGTAACAAAAATATCACAGGCTTAAAGCCAGAGACTCTCTGTGCAGGGTGAACACTGACACAGATGCAGAGTTAAGTGTGTGAATTATCTTCCTCACACACACACACACACACACACACACACGCTGTTATTACTATTGTCTCACACTGACCTGGTGTGTGTGTGTGTGTGTGTGTGTGTGAGAGAGAGAGAGAGAGAGAGAGAGAGAGAGGGAGAGATGAACACACACATGGTTATGTGCAGAGGAAGAGACCGCTGAAGGCGTCCTGCACGGCTCGGTGACACGCCAGAACTGATGTATAGCCGCCCGCTAAATCCTGCTGAGTCGCCGCTCTTACATGATTCAGATAGCTGAGGAGAGAGAGAGAGAGAAAGAGAGAGACACGGGGAGAGAGACATGGGGAGTGTGAGAGAGAGAGAGAGAGAGAGAGATGAATTAATCATTACACTCAGGAAAAAGTGTTCTATTAACAAACGACATTTATTACAACCCTTAATAACACACGAGTGCAGTGAACCATGGCTACACTAATCACACTCACTGCACTGAGAGAGAAAGAGAGAGAGAGATGTGGGAGGAGCAACAGGTAAAGAGAGAGGGACAGGCAGACGTGAGGAGACAGGAAAACCCATGGAACGAGAAAGACAGATAAGTGCGAGACAGATATTTGGAGAGTATGTACATAGAGAAGGAGAGATACGGGGAGAGACAGACACAGTGTTCAGAGAAAGACAGGAGAGAAAGACAGATACAGAGAGACAGATATGTGATGTGTAAGGAGAGAGAACGTCAGGGAAAGAGAGAGACAGAGAGAAAGAGAGAGAGAGAGAGAGATACCACGACTTCTGCACTCCTTTATGCACTAATTCACTAAATCACACAACACGGGGATAAATCACTGTGTGTGTGTGTGTGTGTGTGTGTGTGTGTGTGTTCATTGCTATAGGCAGAGAGCGCATAACTGCTTGGAGAAGGGCGGTGCACACACACACACTTTTTCCTCCGACACTCAATCCCTTGTTCACACACACTCCATCAGTAGCAGTGTGGGGAAATTTTAACCCCTACACACACACACACACACACACACGCTGAATGACAGGCCCTCCTGCTGACAGGCTGTATTAAGGTATTAGGTGTGTGTGGGTGTGTGTGTGTGTGTGTGTGTAAGTGCTTACAGATGTGCAGTGAAATCCTCCCTCGCCCACACACACACACACACACACACACACACACACACACCTCATTCCTGAGCTCACACTACACAGCTTCACTGCACGTCCACGTGCTCTCAGACTGATGGAGGAATTAAATCATAGCACAGAATGATAAGCACACTGTCTCACAGTGAGGACATCACACACACACACACACACACACATACACACTGACGAAACACGTGTTAACATCAAAGTGTGCGAATACAGTGAGTTGTGTATTTTCACACGGGAGTGACGAGGCATTTGACGTTTTTAGCTGTTGAACTTTACCTGCAGTATAAAACGTTACATTGGAATAAAGCTGAGATGACATCGTTGGACTAAATCTAATTCCTCACAGAACTTTTCATATATATATATATATATATTTTTTTTACATTTTCTGAGAAACATTTCGATGGTAATTTAAAGCCCCACAGGAAGTGGCGGTGTGTGTATGTGTGTGTCCTGCAGGGGGCGACACACTCCTACAGCGCACGTCACAAGCTCTCGGTCTTACTCCGTGTCAGATGAGTCACAGTGTCAAGTTTTTGACGACTTTAACCTACATTTAATTTAATTCTTCCTAGTTGAAAAACGACTTCCTGATCTTGAAACCGACAGTAATCACATTTCCAACGCATTTATTTACATTTAATCAGTAATTCCAAAACGAGGTGCGTTAACCTGAGAGAGTAACCTGAAACGTTAACGCAGTGGCACAGTAATATTAGGCAGAATTTAAATATAATCTTTAAAGAATATCTGACAGCTTTAATCTACAATAAAGAATAATGTATCAAAAAACATTACACCTATAGAGGGAACTTTAAGTCTCTTTATATTCCATTATGCATCAGGATTTGACTACAAGCATCACACACACCTCTCAGTCTCTCTCTCTCTCTCTCACACACACACACACACACATGATAGAAACTGTTTGCAAGTCAAACGCTGCTTTTAGATCATCTGCATATCCAAATGTACAATCAGACTGAGATTAGCAGAGACGCTAACCCGAGAACAGAGAACCCGGCGCTCCGGAACCTTCTCCAGAGGCGACGCAATGTTGATATTAAACTGTCCTGGATTTCGCATAAATATTAGAGAAGATATTTATTGCACCAGAGTCAACGAATTCAGTACCGTTATGGATTTGTGTACTCGCTGGGTGACGGCACACGGAGAAGATTAGAGTTAATCCATTATTCCCTCCCCGTGCGCTCTAATAATCTGATCATCATCTGATCTCGGCAGCTATCAGATTATTTTAGATCAGTGAAGACTCCAGGATTGAATCCCGTATTCAGATTCAGAGTTACCAGTTTGAACGAGATTGGAAGATGCCGATTTTTCTCAGTCACGAAAGTCACTGAAACTCAAACCACACTGATCACTAATACACACTCACATGCACACTCTTACGTACTGTGTGTGGGTGTGTGTGTGTGTGTGTGTGTGTGTGTGTGGTAGACAGGCAGGCAGATTTATGGCGTCAGAGTCTCAGTGGGAAGAAGGAAAGAAAAACAGTGGAGGAGGGAAAGACAACACACACACACACACACAGCTGTCCATCACACTGCACACAAGACACTCTGTGTGTGTGTGTGTGTGTGTGTGTGTGTGTGTGTGTGTGTGTGTGTGTGTGTGTGTGTGTGTATGTGTGTGTGTGTGTGTGTGTGTGTGTGTGTGTGTGTGTGTGTGTGTGTGTGTGTGTGTGTGTGTGTGTGTGTGTGTATGTGTGTGTGTGAGAGAGTGAGAGAGTGATTCCACTCTATAATACTGAAAGGAATTTGGGAAACACAAACTATTTGTCCATCATTTTTTTCTCTGTTTCTCTTTCTTTCTCTAGTGTCCATTTCTTTTCTCCTCCTCTTCATCCCTTTACCTAAAACAGGAAGTTGCTCATCCTCCACATCAGCTCAGACAGGAAGCGACTTTTCACCAGGTTAGAGAGAGAGAGAGAGAGAGAGAGAGAGAGAGAGAGAGAGAGCAAAAGAAAGAAAACCCCAAGTATTCTGAGTATGAAGGTCATGGGTGTTTCTGAGCTTCACAATACAATACAATACAAAACCACACACACACACACACACACACACACACACAACACAGCTGTCTTTAATAAAGCACCCAGCCCAACCTTTATTTATAGAGGTACAAGACTGAGTGTGTGTGTGTGTGTGTGTGTGTGTGTGTGTGAGAGAGAGAGTGAGTGTGTCCCAAAACACACTCGGGTCCAACATAAATTACCACTGACTCTGCTGTCAAACTGACCAACACACACACACACACACACACACACACACACACACACACTGTCAGCTCAATCCCTAACCAAGACAAACAGCACTTCTAAAATACCCGATCACTCTGTGTGTGGGTGTGTGTGTGTGTGTATATAAGTAACTGCATGGGGTGACGCACACACGCCCACGCACACACACACACACACACACACACACGCAAAGTTCAAAAGGGTCAATCCATACATGAAAAGAATGAGAAAGAAAAGAGAAGAGGATCCGCCCTGTTTGCTCCCCACACCACATCAGAGGGGCTGATGAGGGCACGGCTGTGTGTGTGTGTGTGTGTGTGTGTGTGTGTGTGTGTGTACGTGTGTGTGTATACGGTGACGGCCAAACAGCGAGCTTAACTGAAGCATGAAACTGCAAACGTGACAGAACTGTCAGTACATGTCCCGTGTGCCCACAGTGCATCAAGGGAAATGTGGTCTATTTGTTTGATTAAGAACCAATCATTTATCTCTGTCTCACACACACACACACACACACACAGCTGTAACCGTGGGTCGTCATTATTATGAAGTGTAATCTAGTTTATTACACTGTAATAATGATGTAATTACACACCTTCTCAGGTTCATTACCAGCAGTGTACTGACTCACGTTATTTCATGATGCACTGATTCAGATTCAGAATCAGATAATAGTGATATTTGTGATTTACAATGCACTGATTCGGAATCGAATTGCCGTGAAAACTGATAATTCATAATGCGACTGATTCAGAATTAGAATCAATTTGAACTGATTCACAATCTGATTTGAATCTTGGTGAAATCTGAGATTTCAGAATGCACTGATTCGGAACAGGAATCGAATCTTGCCGTAATATGAGAATCTATGATGATTCAGGATTGGAATCGAGTCGAGGTGAACTCGGAGATAGGCATATCATAATGCAGTGAATCACTTCCTAAAGAATCAGAATCAAATGAATCACCGTGAGATCAAAGAGTTACACCCTTATTACTGCACGCGCTGTTGAGGCTGCTGATGTGGATGAGTGGGACAGGGATAGAGCTCACCCCAGTCTGTTCAGCTGCTCCAGTTCAGGCACCGAGGGGCCGTACGTGTCGATTTGGAGAGGGTGATACTGATACAAAGCCTCCGCCACATTAGCAACTGGAGCCAGAGACACCGTCTGACCCTGACACACAGACACACACACAGACACACACACAGACAGAATTAGTATTGAAATAAACTTTAATATTTTATAAAATTTTAAACGTTACCTTGTACAGTCAGAGCGATAAACCTAGACTCACCGACAGACAGAAAGAGAGAGAGACAGGAAGGGATAGAGAGAGAGAGAGCGAGACAGAGAGAGACACAAGGAGAGAAAGACAGTGAGAAAGACAGGGGGAGAGAGACAAGGAGGGAAAGACAGAGGCAGGGAGAGAGAGAGAGAAAGAGAGAGAGACAAGGAAAGAGTGTTAGCTATTAAACGTCAGTGAGGTGCACTCCTGAACAAGGGCACCTTGAAACCATGACCACACACACACACACACACACACTCCTTTAAATCTAGAAGTCCATCTGCCCGTTACATGCCTAAGGCAACACACACACATTATTCTAACATATTTTATAATAGTTATAGTAATAGTGTATTTTTGACTCCGTGTGTGTGTGTTTGTGTCCTATCTTTATGGTATTTTGGTTTACTTTTAGCTAAACAGTGCTAGTCACTTATAAACTCATCGGGTTTGAGGTTAGCACAGGTCTCTCACACACACACACACACACACACACGCCATTACCCTGTCATCACATTCTGATACAAGTGGAAAACTCCACAGTATGCTGAAGGCACACACACACATCATATATAGACAAGTGCGTGCGCGCACACACACACACACACACACACAGCATCTAAAAATGTATATCTGCATCTAGCATCACTGTGCTGCAGTCCTACATCAGCAATCTGTATGTATGTGTGTGTGTGTGTGTGTGTGTGTGTTTAAATGGCAGGTACGTCACAGCAGTCGGTCCTTCTATGAAGATGACTTTTGACCAATCAGTGATGTTCTCTAGACAAGGCCCCGCCCCCTAATAGTTCCTTGTCCACAGAAAGTATTAACTCTGGGGCAGGAAGTAAACTCCGCACTGCTTCCAGAAATTTCTGAAATTTTTCACAAGTTGTGGTATTCATACACACACACACACACACACACACATAAAATCTGACCATGCAAATCCTTAGGATGCCTGAAGGTCAACTAATTTAAATTCTCTATGAAATATGCATGCATAAACACACACACACACACACAAATAGCTTAACTGTACAATATTCATTTCACACACACACACACACACACACACACACACTGCCGATGCACACAGGTGTACAAATGAACCCTCACCTGTTTCTGCAGATCAAACATAAAGATGCATGACTCAAAAAAACACAGAAGCACAAACAAGCATTTGTGTGTGTGTGTGTGTGTGTGTAAATAAACCTCACAATGAGATCAAAATTTGTGGTCAACAATTGTATTCAATAGACACAACACTCATGACTTCATTAACTGTGTGTGTGTGTGTGTCAGAACCAGCAGAACAAGTCCGTAGTGAGACGAGACCCGACCCCTTCCAGTGTGTGTGTGTGTGTGTGTGTGATAAAGATGTAATAAGTTAGCTTTTATGATTTCAGTGAGAGAGTAAAGAGGAAAATACTGCTGTAAATTATTAACATCATCATTAAGCTTCTAACTTTACAAAACCTTTTAAAATTTTCCTACTAAGACCTTCAGATTCTAGCACCAGATTCTAAATTCACTAACGCTGGAGATGATTAGTTAACCTAAAATAACGAGGTTTATAATTACTGGAACTTTTTTTTTTTTTTAACACTTTAAAGCTCCTAAAACGTTCTAACAGTTCTGACGTTCTAGCGGTCACAGGAACATCCTTAAAACCTGAGGTATATAGAAGAGTCTGAAGTCTATTTTTACACAGCGAGGTAACTGAAAGCATGTACCTTTAATACAGCTCTAATCTAAATAACTTCATTAAAATTAGGAAACAGTCTAAAATTGTAGGGTTATGAAAGACTGCACCTTTATCCAGATTCCAGAAGGTCGACCTTCCTACTAAATGTGCAGGTTAAAAAGAAACTAACTGAAATATTGAGGATTAAAAATATCAGAAGTTTTTATGATAAAATTTCCAGAAAACAATGGTTCTAATGGACATGTTCTTAAAACATTAAATTACCAAAAACATGTAACTTTAACCAGGTGAAATGGAAAAAAACAAATTTCTAAAAGCCTCATTCTAACTTCCTATTAATTATTACAATTTTCAAAATAAATATACATGGGGTTCTAACTTTATTGTGATTATAGATCATTTTAACTCAAGTTTAAATGTTCTGAAAGATTTAAACTGAAATCTTAAGGTTGTACTTAAGCATGTTCTAGAAAAAGTTCTAAAAAATGTTAACATTTCTCAAAGATTAAAAATTTTAATTAAAACAAATATTCTATGATTTAAATAAGACAATCTAACCGTTGTACAGCTTCTGAACGCTTTTAACTTCAGTACAGATCTAGAATCCAGATTTAGACACTAAGATACTAAGCAACAATCAAACTTCTTTACATTTATAAAATAAAACATTAAGATTATGAACAACTGCAACTATAACAAGATGGTAAAAGTTCTAGCTTTATTAATGAAATTACGATGAGGAAGAAAGTAACTGCATATAAAGGTTCTCGAGCTTGTATATGTGTAGCTTCAGGAGAAATGATTAAAGGAAAATCTTAAAGTTGAACCAAATTAAAATTTTCCATCAAAATTCTAACTAAAATGTTCTAAAATTCCACCTAAAGCGTTTTCGGTCCACTATCTCTGCGCTCGTCCGCCGTGTTATTTCAGCATCAGACGGTTTTCCTGTGTTTGCCTCAGAGCCCGATGCCAGCCTGTGTGAAGCCTGTGTGAAGCCTGTGTGAAGCCTGTGTGAAGCCTGTGTGAAGCCTGTGTTGCTCTTGCTGCGTCACTGCTTTAATCATTATTCTGTTTGTAGTCTGATGTGATGATTTTTACCTGCTTTATTTCTGTGGTTCTTACCTCCGTGTTCTGTGGGTAGTTTTGTTTGAGATTTACATGCTCGGTCTCATAGTGGCACCCGGCGTTCCCACTCTTCACCACGGGCCACGCCTTCGTTACAGATTAAGCACATCGGCGTTTCACTTTCACACGCCGGCTTTCTTTGTACTGCTACTGAGCGATTTTACACACGCCGTTTTACATTTCTAACGCGATATTAGCCTACTGTTCCGATTAGCTAAATGTCTTTTGACTAGCACATGCGATTACACTAACAGCCTGTCTCAGTTATGTTCGTTGTCATAGAAACTGATTCACAGCCTTTGTGATTGGAGGAGATTGAAGGAGAGCACGCAAAAGTTCACACCATTTTTATAAATGCCTTCAGGTCTGGACAGGACTCCACCTTTTGAGTACCACTGTTCCAGAGCATCCTAACCAGACTGTTAAAGTTATAACAGATTATAATTAAAATGTTAACATATAACGTTATACACACACACACACACATACATATAATCATGAAATGTCGTGATCTTACGGTATCGTAATACGTTTTTTACGGTATTGTATGCTTTTTTCCAATTAATAGCTGCTTCTCAGGAAAGGGATATGTGTGTGTGTGTGTGTGTAAGGGATGTGTGTGTGAGAGTGTGTGTGTGTGTCTGTGTTTGTGAATAGATCACAAAGGTGATGATATATCATGAGTCTGTATCTATGAGTACCAAAAACTAACTCACACACACACACACACACTTTGCGATACAAGACTATACAACAAACTGTAACTTCTGCAAATTAGATCCAAGCCACATTGTTGTGTGTGTGTGTGTGTGTGTGTGTGTGTATACACTCACCATCAGTATGCCTGTAGAGAAGATGGCGGCAGGTTTGATGTTTTGTTTCTGTTTCTCGATCTGACTCTCCAGATTAGCCGCTCGCTCTTTATGCTGAGCCAAGAGGAGGGAAGCGGGCAAATGGGAGCTCTCCTACACACACACACACACACACACACACAGAATTATAATTAATAATTAAAAATAAGCATAAATTAACATGCAATTTACATGTGTATACGCATATCTCATCCTCAATCCACAAACCTGAACGTTACAGCGCTCTCCTCGCACCACGTCGTAAAGATCAGGCGGAAATAAAAGTTCATAATCTTCTATATTCACCTTAAAATATCCAGAGGCGGGGCAAAAGGGGGCGTGGCCTCAGGAGATGACCGTAAGGCCCACTGTGTATTAAACCACATCAATGAGTAGTGTGTGTGTGTGTGTGTGTGTGTGTGTGTGTGTGTACCAGGTCATCGAGCAGGGCCTGTTTGTTTTTCCTCTTGGTGTGTAAGTGCCTCTGCTCCTCCTGCAGGTTCTCCAGTCTCTTCAGCTCCACATCCTGCTGCTCCATTAACAAGAGCTCCTCCAGCTCCTCCTGCTCCCTTGTCTGGGGCAAAAAGATCACGTTAAAATCACCTTCAAATGTGGAGGTTGGGAGTCTTTAACACACACACACACACACACACACACACACACACCAGTTTGGCCTTGTTTCTCTGGATGATGTCTTTGTTGTCTCTCTGGTACTGCTCCATCATCTGCTTGGTGTTCTCTACATCTACGTTATTCGTCAGGTTAAACACTGGACACACACACACACACACTCATTAACTTATTACACACTTATTGAGGTATACACTATATCATTACTCCACACACCCACCATCTTGATCTCATAATGACATCATGACTCACATAATGACATCATGACTCATGCTTTCATTAAAAACAAAAGGGTTGAATAAAGTAATTTCATCTTCTCACCGATTTCCTCCACCTGCTCCAGGTAGTCATTATACTCTCTCAGACTGGGGAAGTCCAGATCACGCTTATTATAGCTGTGTGTGTGTGTGTGTGTGTGAGAGAGAGAGAGAAATGTTAAAATTTCACAAATTTCCCCGCATGCCAGTGTGTTATGTTAGGAATAAAACACTTGGAGGTGTGCTGTTATAGGAAAATAATCAACCACGGGGTGGTGTGATACAGCCAACACGAAGCGGAGTTACTGTTAGACGTTCTCGAGTGTTTTATTCCTCTTATACCACAGCAATTGACCAACAATTACAATTTTTATCCATTTGTAGTAACATTTAATGTTGCGGAACGTCGGTGAAACAGGTTAGTTCCTGTTATCGCTTACGTTATAGCAGCTATAAACACTCGTTCCCTCACCAGCCGCTCTTTATTCTCTCTCTTCAAGTTAATAAGACAAAAAAAACGCAGCTTGTTACAAACGTTACCGAGAAACCGCAAGGAAGCGTAAACTCCTCTGTCCTGACGATTTCGGAAGAGTTAACATTACAGCTTCACCTCTGACTGTTACAAAGCGCTGACACTGGAGACTCCTTCCTTAAATGTTAAACATCTCCATACAGATCAACAATGAGCTGTTACTATAGAAACGATATTAGTACGAGCGCATTAATATAAAACTGTGATTCGTAGGTGCGCTACTGTTACGCAAAATTAATCAACTGTGACGTAGTGTGTTGTATAAAGCATGTTATGATTTATAGAATATAGCACTCTCTCTCTCTCTCTCTCTCTCTCTCACACACACGCTCACACACACGCTCACACACACGCTCACACACACGCTCACACACACGCTCACACACACACTCACATTTTGAGCACTCTCTTGCGGATCTCCACCTCTTTATCCACAGCAGGATCTTCAAATAGCTGCAGGCGGAAGTTACTCTTCCTGAGCGGAGTGTCACACTGAACACAGTTACCTGAACCTCGCACAAACAACATCTCCACACAGTTCTCACAACTACACACACACACACACACACACAGGTTATTTAACATACAGTGTGTCAAACAGTCAATTTAGCATACATAATGTATAATATAAATATATTGTGTGTGTGTGTGTCAGTATGATGCATTGAGAGGTTATTGTGGTCTTACTCAGCAAATATAACTCACTCCATCGAACTTTGTCACACTCTCTCTCTCTCTCTCTCTCTCTCTGTCTCACACACACACACACACACACGCAGACACACACACACACACTCCCCTAAACACTCTTGTACAGGGTATAGTGTACATTTAACAGATTTTCTTGACTTTAAAATGTATTTAAATGTACATGTTTAACTAACAGTCTGAAAGTTACAGAATAATGAAATTACGTTTTTGTACGCGTCGTTATTTAACTTCATAACTCATTTGTCATCAGCGTGACTTCAGGTGCATTTGTAAAATAATGCAGTGTGTGGTGAGATGTGAGAGCCAATTATTTATTCATTTACTCTGCAAGATGGTGTGTGTGTGTGTGTGTGTGTGGAGAGAGAGAGAGGGAAGAGAGAGCGAGAGCTGGCTCGTATCCACATGCACGTCAACACACTGTAATAACAAATGCCCCGTGTGTGTGTGTGTGTGTGTGTGTCTCAGTCAGCACTCCTGAACGCTTCTCTCATTCAGCAGAAAAAACACTCCGTCCTCTCTCAGGACAAAGAGGACGAGGAGGACGCAGGGGACAAAACTGGCTGCATCCTGAATCAAACCTCACCCCTACACCCTACACCCTACACACATACGGTAAGGTCCAAAAGGTTTAACAAACTAACTTTAGACACTTGAAAGGTTTTATATTACATGTTTTATTTACATATACACTCCCCTCCGAAAGTATTGGAACAGCAAGAGCGATTCTTTTGTTTTTGCTAAAACACTGAAGTCATTTGGGTTTGAGATCAAAAGATGAATATGAGCCGATAGATCAGAATTTCAGCTTTCATTTCCTCATATTCACATCTAGACGTGTTAAACAACTCAGAACCCAGTTCTTTAGGTGAGCAAATGTATTGGAACAGATAGTCTTAAAGTAAATGAAAGTAAATAACACTTGACTAAAGTCTAAAACCTTCCACTTTCCCCCTGATGAAGTGCTTTGTTGTGTTGCAGTGTGTTTTGGGTCGTTGTCTTGCTGCATGATGAAGTTCCTCCCAATTAGATTGGATGCATTTCTCTGTAAATTGGCAGACAGAATGTTTCTGTAGGTTTCTGAATTCATTCTGCTGCTACCATCATGAGCTCCATCATCAATAAAGATTAGTGAGTCTGATCCAGAAAAGTCCAAGCCATGACACTACCTCCACCATGCTTGACCCATGAGCTCGTATGTTCTGGATCATGGGCAGATCCTTTCTTTCTCCACACTTTGGTCTTTCCATCACTTTGGCAGACGTTAATTTTGGTTTCAGAACTTTTGTTGCTCATCTCTGTATTTCTCTTTGAATTCCAGTCTGACCTTCTGATCCTTACTGCTGATGAGAGGTTTGTATCTTGTGCTATGGCCTCTATATTTCTGCTCTCGAAGCCTTCTTCACATGGTGGATTGTGAAACCTTCACCCTGCCCTGTGGAGGTTGTTGGTGATGTCACTGACTGTTGCTTTTGGGTTTTTCTTTGCAGCTCTCACAATGTTTCTGTCATCAGCTGCTGTTGTTTTCTTTGGCTGATCTGTTCCATGTCTGGTTGTTGGTACACCAGTGGTTTCTTTCTTTTTCAGAACATCCCACATTGTTGTACTGTCTATTCCCAATGCTTGTGCAATGGCTCTGATTGATTTTCTCTCGCTTCAGAATGACGTGCTTTTCTCCCATAGACAGCTCTCTGGTCTTCATGTTGGTTTATCCTTTTTTAACAACAAATGCAGTCTTCACAGGAGAAAGCCAGGGCTCAAACCAAAAATAAACATCCAGAGCTATTAATTGTTTCAACAATCAATCTAACAGGACTCACCTGGGCAACAAGAAACACCTGTCAGTCACACGTTCCTGTATTTTGATCACTTGAAAAAATGGGAGAGTTCCATCAAAAGGTGCCATGTTCTAAGTTGTTTAACACGTCTAGATGTAAAGATGAGGAAATAAAATCTGAACTTCTGATCTATCGACTCATACTCATCTTTTGATCGCAAGCCCAAATGTACCTTCAGTGTAGAGCAAAAACAAATTACACTTGCTGTTCCAATACTTTCAGAGGAGACTGTATGTTGTGTGTGTGTGTGTGTGTGTGTAGTGGGGGGGGGGGGGGGGGGGGGGGGGGGGGGGGGGGGGGGGGGGGGGAGGGAAACAAAAAAAAAAAAACCAAACACACCAAAAAAAAAACAAACCAGGCGAA
>CM075005.1:31647034-31663780 GCA_037576675.1 Pangasius sanitwongsei
TGCACTGCAGTAGGTTAGTATGAACCCTACGCCCTACATAGCGCACTGCAGTAGGTTAGTATGAACCCTACGCCCTACATAGCGCACTGCAGTAGGTTAGTATGAACCCTACGCCCTAAATAGTGCACTGTTTTTGGAGTTTAATAGTCTCTAAAGCTCAGTGAAGTATTTTCAGTGTGATTATAAAACACAGTACACTAAGAAGGTTCTTCAAGGGTTCTTTAAGAAGTTCTTTGTGTAATTAATGGCTAATATCTTCATGAAACATTTCTACTCTGAAGCATTTCTGATTGGGAAACATTTTGTTGTAAGGTTCTACATAGAACCTTCAAGAGTTCCCTCTGAGGGACAACCAGAGAACTCTTTGATTCCTAAGAGAAGCAGGTACTAGTTTTCACGCCTTTCAGACAGACGAACGCTTTGAGCAGCTCTGGAGATCACAATCACCTACGATTAAAAAATGTTATATTCTACAATCTTCAGTTCTTTAGTTCTAGCTGAAGAGCATGTGAGGGTTCTAGAGTTGGGTGCGGTGCAGGTGAACCCTCAGGGTTCTCCAGTGGGTTCTTATTATTATTAGGAACTAGACACTGACATCTTTTCTGTGTAAGAGAATGCAGCAGAACTCGAGCGCTTAGAGCCAAAGAAAAAACCAGGAGACGGTTCTTAGGGGAGATTCATGGCATTTCGGTTTGTTATAAAATAAATTATTATTTTATTTAATGGAAAAAAACTATTTCAGTTTAAAAATGTTTTTCTAAATTAATGCACTCCTCCTCTCCTCATCCCTCTCTCTCTCCTCCTCTCCTCATCCCTCTCTCTCCTCCTCCTCTCCTCATCCCTCTCTCTCTCTCCTCCTCTCCTCATCCCTCTCTTTCTCTCCTCCTCTCCTCATCCCTCTCTCTCTCTCCTCTTCTCATCCCTCTCTCTCTCTCCTCTCCTCATCCCTCTCTCTCTCCTCTCCTCATCCCTCTCTCCTCCTCTCCTCACTCCCCTCTCCTCATCTCTCTCTTCTCCTCATCTCTCTCTCCTCTTCTCATCCCTCTCTCTCTCCTCTCCTCATCCCTCTCTCTCTCCTCCTCTCCTCATCCCTCTCTCCTCCTCTCCTCATCCCCCTTCTCTCCTCATCCCTCTCTCTCTCCTCTCCTCATCTTTCTCTCTCTCCTCCTCTCCTCATCCCCCTCTCTCCTCTTCTCATCCCTCTCTCCTCCTCTCCTCATCTTTCTCTCTCTCCTCACTCCCCTCTCCTCATCTCTCTCTTCTCCTCATCTCTCTCTCTTCTTCTCATCCCTCTCTCTCTCCTCCTCTCCTCATCTTTCTCTCTCTCCTCCTCTCCTCATCCCCCCTCTCTCCTCATCTCTCTCTCTCGTCTTCCCTCTCTCTCTCCTCTTCCCTCTCTCTCCTCCTCTCATCATCCTTCTCTCTCCTCCTCCTCTCATTCTTTTCTCTCCTCTTCTCATTCCTCACTCTCCTCTTCCCCTCTTCCCCTCTTCCCTCTCTCTCTCTCTCTCTCTCCTCCTCCCTCTCTCTCCTGTAGTGCTGGTTAGCGTTAGCGGCTTAGCTGTGGAGCAGGAGCGGGGGAGTTTGGCTCCTCTGCAGCCCAGCACGGTGCTCTTTAACCTGGGCGACTCTCCAGCACTCGGTCCAGTCAAACAGGAGTGTGAGCGACACGTGGATTTCTCCTGCGTGCAGAACACACACCTGCGCTTCACACACACACCGCTACACCCTCCACAGGTGGAACTGACGGAGTTCAGGGGTCGTGACTCTCACTTGACCTCTGACCTCAGTGTGGACTTCCTGAGCGCTGCAGCAGACATATAGACGTATAGATCTGAATCTGAGTGTATTCACAGTGTGTGTGTGTGTGTGTGTGTGTGTGTATGTGTGTGTGTGTGTGAGATGAGAGGATGAATTTATTAGATTTCAGATAAGAAGTAATAAAAAGCAAAAGTGTATAATTTTCACACTTTATTCTTACTTTAGTTTAAAATGTCAGAAATCGGACTCCGAGCCAATCGTTTTGATTATTGAGTCATAACTAATTTGCATAAACGGTGAGTGTAAGTGGTTTCTGACGCACTTTCTCTGTGCTGTGATTTTGTACAGGAAGTGAACCTTCAGCCAGCTGTCTCTGTGTCTCTGTGTCTCTGTGAATGTCAGCTTTACAAGTCATTACAGTTTTGTTTAAAATATAAAACATGCTTTATTTAAATTTCCCCAGTCGGCTGATGTTTTTATCCGCAGTGAGCTACAGGTAGACTTACAGAGGCTGGGATTTAAACTCATGTCCTCCTGACTGTCCACCACCGACATCACCACACACACCACACACACCTCCTCACTGCAGATAACACCAGGCTGGGTAGAAAACACTCTAATCAAAATCTAATAAAATAATAAAAGCTTTAAAGAGA
Source organism: Pangasius sanitwongsei (assembly GCA_037576675.1). Taxonomy (NCBI): domain Eukaryota; kingdom Metazoa; phylum Chordata; class Actinopteri; order Siluriformes; family Pangasiidae; genus Pangasius; species Pangasius sanitwongsei. Next base: position 31,649,452 of record CM075005.1, read on the forward strand.
AGCCACTATACTCTTCTCTCTCTCTCTCTCTCTCTCTATCCTTTATGTACAAATAATTAAAATATTTTACATACAAAATGTAAGTAGGATTTTTTTTCATTTCTTCTCGTTTTTTTATCTTGAAATAAAAGAACAATAAATTATTGAATACGAACATTTTTCTTTTCTTGTAATTATTCTTTTTATTGTCTATTTAATTGCCATTGTATGATTTCATTATTGGATTTTCTTTTTAATGCCAGTTTATTTTCAGCTGAATGAAGAGAGGTTTTCTGAACGAAGGAGTTTTTTTTCCTCTGTTCAGAATGATGATCCGTTTGATCTCATGGCTCTGATTATTATCTCCTTCATTGTTTTTAATTCATTTTTTTTCTACACAGAATGATGAGACGAGCCCGGGCTTAATAAATAAGACACGCGTTTCAAAACCATGTGAATATTTATTTTTAATGTTGTTCCAGAGAATTTCCCATTCCCTTCACTGATATTATTATTTAATCAGACCTGTGCTTTTCTTTCTTTTTTCCTTCTTTTTGAACAGAATTAAAACAGGCCAGGCGTCACTGCTGGAGCGCTCAGTGTCAGTGTTTGGTCTGCGGTGGAGGTAAAAAATGATTCCTGCTAGGAAATATGAGAATGAGAGGGTTTAAGTAGTGGGTGGTGGTGAGAGGAAGGCACGCGCTGATCCTGCACGAGACCCTGGAGGAAAAAAATCCCCGGGTCCTGATGGGTTGCACATGCTCTTCAGTCTGGAGCTGGTTAGAGAACTCGGCTCGGCTCGGCCGCTTTCATTCAAATAAACACGAGGCCATTCGTGGAGGTGAAGGGTCTCATCATTTGGGGCGACCAAACCAGACAGGCTGTGTGTGTGTGTGTGTGTTTTTTCAGTATATTTAGTACTGAAACAGAGAAAGTATCCATGACATTCATACTATGGAAAGGACAATTATGACGTCATCACTGCGTTTCACACACCACGTGCTTTGTTCATGGGAAACGTACATGTTAATCGTTTAATGATTTGCTGTATCCGGGTGGAGAAGAGCTCGTGCTGGTGTGTGTTGGTGTGTGCTGGTGTGTGTTGACTCTGAAGTGTGCACTTGTGTGATTAGTTGGCGCCCTCTCCCTGTAACAGCGGCTCATCAGCACACGACACCAGGAAATGCATTAACGAATAAATTCATTCGTCATTAAAAATCTCTATTAGCTGTGTGTGTGAGAGAGACTGCAGCTGGCTAAATACTGTGAAGTTAATTTAGGGTGTGTATCTACCGCTGTAACACACACACCCACACACACACACACACACACACAGTGAGGATAAAACCAAGTTGAAGTCTTGGTCTTATATTTTTGAGCTCCAGCAGATTGTGTGGGTTTCATTCATTATTTTTTCCAGAGAAACAGAATTCTAATACAAAATACTAGGAATAATGAAACATTATTATTATTATTATTATAGCTAAATTTAGTTAATAGTTTCAAACCGCATATGATAAAATAAATTGTACAATGAATTATTATAAAATATTTCGGTATATCCCATAATAAACGGCATGTAATTATGTAACAAAAGTCAAAAATCGATATAACAATGAAAAATAAAGATAAAGCATGAAAAAATAAAAAAGGGCGAGACACACTGTTATTGAGAGAGAGCAACTCTGTGTGTGTGTGTGTGTGTGTGTGTGTGTGTGTATGTGTGTGTGTGTGTATGGGTGTAAAGGGGGTCTCCGGTTTCAGGATCCGCCCTAGAGTGTAGAAGTGGATCTGCACACTTTCGTTCTGCTCAGTTTAGGAGCAAATCGACTAAAAATCACACACACACACACACACACACACACACACACACACACTACATCGAAGTCCAAAACCAGTTTAAATCAGCGATAGCCATCACTGCAGGGGGAGAAAATCACTTCTAAGCGCTTGAAGGAGTTCCGAGATTTCACATTCAGGAAGTTCATCATTTCTTCTAACCAAAAAACCCTTCTGTTTTCTGTAAATATTGTAAACGGAGATGTTTGGATAGTTGTGATGTTGGAAGAACGTCTAATTTAGGAGGAGCCTTGATTCTGAATCACATCATCCTGAAGGAATTGCTCTGTCTGGAGATTTTTTATCATTTATCTGGAGCTCTAGTTGTTCTTTTCTCTTAAGTTTCCAGGATTTTTTCTTCTTTGAAGCATTGATTTGGAAAGTTGATTGCTCTTCTTGCTCTTGTGGGAACCTTTCTGACTGGCGCTCCACTGGAAACTCCAAATCCCCCTGAAGGAACTGAGAGAGCTTTGTTTGAGTGTTTGAAGGAGCCGCTGCTCTGCTCTGCTGGGGGAAAAGTCCAACGGTTCCTTCAACTCTTTCGAGAAGAACAGCTTCATGTTCTGGAGCTTGTGGGTTTGTGAAGATCTGCCCAGTTTGGAGTCACTGATCTTCTCAGCGTCTCAGAGGAGCTTTGGTTTTGGGGATGGTTATCGTACTGCGGTTGGATATCGCGCAGTAGGGTATCACCACCGTGATGTCGACTTCACCGAGCTTCGGCTTCACGCAGGAGCAAGTGGCGTGCGTGTGTGAGGTCCTTCAGCAGGGCGGAGATCTCGAGCGGCTCGGTCGCTTCCTGTGGTCGCTTCCGGCGTGCGACCGCCTGCACAAGAACGAGTCGGTGCTCCAGGCCAAAGCGGCGGTGGCTTTCCACCGAGGAGACTTCCGCGAGCTCTACAGGATCCTCGAGAGCCACCAGTTCTCCGCGCAGAACCACGCCGGCCTGCAGCAGCTGTGGCTCAGGGCGCACTACGCGGAGGCGGAGAGGCTGCGCGGCCGCCCGCTCGGGGCCGTCGGAAAGTACCGCGTGCGCCGGAAGTTCCCGCTGCCGCGCACCATCTGGGACGGAGAGGAGACGAGCTACTGCTTCAAGGAGAAGTCGCGCTCCGTGCTGAGGGACTGGTACACGCACAACCCGTACCCGTCCCCGCGCGAGAAGCGGCAGCTGGCCGACGCCACCGGACTGACCGCCACACAGGTCAGCAACTGGTTCAAGAACCGGAGACAGAGAGACCGAGCCGCAGAGGCCAAGGACAGGTGAGCTGTGACCGTGCTGCGCTGTCTCTCACACACACTCACACACACACACTCACACACACACACTCACACACACACACACTCACACACACACAAGTCCAACTGCTGTAACTCTGCTTCAATAAACACCAGCACATATCCTGCACCTTTACTGTGTTTCCATTTCCAAACCATTAAAGGTATATACACACACACACACACACACACACCTTCCCAGGTAAGAGATAAACACTACAGGTACAAAACATTTCCTCTTGTTGGTGCCACACCAGAGACAGGGAAGAGTACCGTACAGTTTTATTCTGTGAGAGTGCAGATTATAATCAGCAGTAATCAGAGGAAAATAACAAACAAATTTACTAAAAAAGAATTATTCAATTATCATTATTATAGAATTGAATAAAAATACCAATCGTTAAAATATCCACATACTGTACGTGTATTCGAAATAAAGAAGGGAAATAAAAATAAAGTGGAGTGAGGAAGTGATTCCATTTCTTTCTGTTCTGTTTTAAATATTCAAATATCTGCTCTTCTTAAAGAACTGCACCAGGAATGTAGTCTGAAGTACAGGAAGTGGAATGTAGAAAAATAATTCTGTTGTTTATTTAGATTCCAAAATAAAACACACACACACACACACACACACACACACACACACAGCTAGTTTAAGTGGAATATGAAACCCTTCGTATTTATTTTTATTTCGTTTGAAACATTTTGCTTTTCTGTAAGAAGATGTAAAGAATAATTGAGACCACTGAGCACTGAGAAACAAACACTATCTATCTATCTATCTATCTATCTATCTATCTATTTCTGTGGTTATTTTCTAAGTGTGTATCTAAGCTTTGGCAGTATAAACGGTAATATTTTGTCACGCCAATAAAGCAAACTTTTGAAACACACTGCATATTCAGGTCTGAAGTTTTATTCACATTTATTGGAGTGTTTACAGCAGACTGAGGTGTGATGACGTGTGTGTGTGTGTGTGTGTGTGTGTGTGTGTGTTTCTTCACAGAGACAGTGGAGATCTCAGCACTAATAAACCTCTTCAGCTCTGCAGCTCTGAGGAGGAGGATGAAGAGCAGCTCTCTCCGCCACGAAGCCCCGCCTCCAGACCCTCCCCCAACCCCGCCCATCGACTGCTTCACCAAGGCAACCTGAACCTGAGACCCACCAGGAACCTGAACCCGGACCCACACGGTACCCAGACCCGGTACACGCACGGGCCGCTGCTGAGGGCCTTAACAGGGAACCTCAGTGAGCCGGGACCTTAAACCTATTATTATTATTATTATTATTATTATTATTATTATTATTATTATTATTGTGTATTACAGCTTGTGTCACTGCAACACACACACACACACACACACACACACACAGTAGTTTGCACTCCAGTTGATTGTGTGGATTTTATAAAACTTTTTTTTTTTGTCCAGTGTTTTTTTTTTGATTAAAAAAAAATAATTGTTCATTTTTAAAAAATAAATAAATAAATAACCTTCATAAATGTCAATCTGCTCCTTCAACCCAGATTTAATAGTTGTTTAATTACCTAATTAAGTTTAAAAAAAAACATTAAAAAACAAAAACTGAAAATGGGTTTAGGAAAAATAATATATATATATAAAAAAAAGATAAAATGTAAATCAAATCATAAATAAATAAATAAATGAAAAAGTCAGTTAATGAAATAAATCCTAAAGCAATAAAACTGGTGATATTTTCTGATCTAAACACGTTTTAAAAGTGATAAATAATAGCTATAAAGAAGCGTTCTAAGTTAAAGGCTCGGTTCTAAAGGTTCTAATGTCGACAGTCGGTTTTCTTCTAAAAGTTCTTCATTTTTATTTCCATTTTCTGAACATTCTCTTCTGAATAAATTCTCATCGTCTTCTTTAGAAAGCTTTTTTCCGTAAGAATCTGTTCTTCGTGATTAATTCGAGAACAAAACGAGCTGAAACGGTTTCACTCCCTGAGCTCAGAAGTCAGAAGTGCAGTTAAAATGGACCTTCATTTACTTTTTTACTTTAATAAAATTCCTGTAATTATCATTAGTTTTCAATGAAGGTGTTTGTTGTAGTGTTAATGGGTTAAAAAGCCGCTATCAGCTCATGACTTTATTAACATTACTCACTGTACATTCACTGTGACAAGCAAACTTTATTCATGTTTATTCCGTCACTGAGGTTATTTAGTGTTGTTTAGTGTTGTTTAGTGTTGTTTAGTGTTGTTTTACGGGAACTTGCTCAGTACTGCAGCACGTTTTCGGGGGATTATTTTACACGTGGATGTTATTACACGTGACTCACAGGAGGAAGTGCACGTCTGTGACTCTGACAGTCAGACACTAAAGCAGTACAGATTATAAACACACACTTAAAATGTTACAAAAACATCATTAATATAATATAACTGAGCAGAGCAGTGTGTGTGTGTGTGTGTGTGTGTGTGTCTGATCTGGGGGTCAGTGAGATCAGACTGTCTGTGCAGAAGGTTTAGTTTAGGGATAATGTTACAGTTTCCGTGTAATTAAAAGTGTTGGAGGAGAGAAGAGCTCTGTGTGAAACTCTGCAGCTGAACGTTTCCATCAGCGAGGACCAGAAGAACCTTTTCTTTACAGCTAAACCGCAGTGATCCAAAGAACCCTTAAAGAACGCTGGAGGAACGTGAGGAAGTGTGGTACAAGCTCCAAATTACTGCTCTCTCTCTCTCTTCCTGTCTCTTTCTGTCTGTCTCTCTGTTTCTCTCTCTCTTTCTCTCTCTAGCTGTCTGTCTCTCTTTCTCTCTCTTCCTGTCTCTTTTTCTCTTTCTGTCTGTCTCTCTGTTTCTCTATCTCTCTCTCGTCTTCCTGTCTCTTTCTGTCTCTCTCTCTTTCTGTCTGTCTCTCTGCTTCTCTATCTCTCTCTCAGTTCAATTCAATTCAATGTGTGCTTTATTGGCAAGACAAAATAATCTCTCTCTCTCTCTTCTTGTCTGTCTCTCTGTCTCTCTCTCTGTCTATAACGCTGCCTCTCTCTCACTTCCTCTCTCTCTCTCTCTCTCTCTCTCTCTTGAGAAAGTTCTTGATCGTTTGGGAAATGAAAGATGAAATGTGAGCTCTTGCTTCTCCACAGAAGAGGGTGGAGAGCAGAAAACCACTGAATCTTAAACAAGAATTCCTGAACAGAGAGAAAATGTGTGTGTGTATGTGTGTGTGTGTGAGGTGAATGAGAGGTGAGTAAATGAATGCATTAGTGTGTGTGTGTGTGTGTGTGTGTGTGTTGAGGGAGGAAATCAACTTGCAGTGTAAAAACTGAATCGCTTTCTCCGTGAAAAAGCCTGAGGTTCTTCGCTCTTAACTCTTTTACTGCTGCATTCTGCTCGAGAATAAATCGCACTCTGCTGAACGAGCTGCTCCGTGGCGTCCGCTAATCAAGTAAAACTGGCCAAACCGATCAGAACCTTCATCCAGAACTCTCTCAGTATCTCAGTGGCATGGATGAAGCTAAAACTTTAAACCGCCTGTTCGGCTGAGGAATTTAATTATACTGTCCAAACTCTACAGGTCTGCTGTAATCAGACACGTCGGAAATGGTGGGAGGAGAACAAACGTCCCGCGCTGCAGGAAAAAAGTCAACACTTTATTCCTTTTATTTCATGTAAAACTTAGTAAACTTTACAGAAGAATAATTTCTTTACACAACAATAGTCATATACCGATTTGTAGCGTATTATTTCCACAGACTAACAAGACCAAAGTACAACTCAACAACAACGTGTTAAAAAGACAACAAAATCTGTTTTTTCCTGTAAAAGTTAATAAAAATATGAATGTGTAAATAACACACAGTATGTTGTAATAAACCTACGACGCATTTACACGATTAAAGAAGAAAAACACAGAACACTATGCAGAATGTTAAACACTTTACTGAAAGGTCTATCGGTCAAATATGTCGACTTTTTCTTCTAAAAAAATAAAAAATCCACGAGATTCTCCTCGTAAAATTTTCCTGTTAGCAAGAATGGTGGCTAACTAGCTAAACTAGCTTGCTGTCTGGTTTTAGGTAGTCTAGGTTAGGTCATGGTACTGAAAGAGAGGAAATAACTGTCTGATCGAATTACCAACTCAATTACATCAGCTCTGTATTAAAAACAAACAAACAAACAAAAACATATGTTGTGTCTGATCTCACGCAAATGAGGCAAAAAAAAAAACATGCACGCACAACATTCTTATCCTCACAAGAGAATAAACTTTGTTCACAGAACTCAAGATTTCATTTCATAAAAAATAAAAAAAAAACTGAGAATTGATCCCAGTGAAGGAAAAGGTGTCGTAACAACAGACACATCTGGCAAAATATTGTTTTTTTTCTTTCTTTCTTTTTTTTTTTCCACAGTGATGTGATTAAATAATGGTGAACACACACACACACACACACACACACACACACACACTGAGTGTTCTGATGTTCTAGGGATTTGATGTGTGGGTTCTCCATCAGCGTTCACACAGAACCCCAACTGTTTCATGTAAATCTCTGCCACAGACCACGTGCTGATCTTCAGTGACGTCACACAGACGCCCAGTGGGACCTGCTGGCGTCTAAGGAGGCCACGCCCACACACCTCCATGCCCCGCCTTCTGGCGTAGAAACTGATGTGGATGATGATGAAGTTAAAGTTTTAGAGGTTAAATATAGAGAAGGATTTTACCTCTTGGCTGATTGACTGGATCTGGAGTAAAAAAATCATTTGTTATAGAGATTTAAGTCCTGAAGCATTAAAAAAGACCTTTTCTGCCCTCTAGTGGTTGTGTTTAGTTATTACATGAGAGTTTCCTTAAAACTCAGAGCTCAATAAAGAACAGAATAGAAAAGTGTGTGTGTGTGTGTGTGTGTGTGTGATATGTGTAATATACACAGGTTTATAACTTCTATAAACTTTTTTTTACACCCTAGACAGTACACTCCTGGGGGGCGGAGCTACCTCGCGCTGACGTCACTTGGCATCATCCAGCATTTAAATTACTCCGTTTTTAATCTCTCTAACTCGCTGCTTCCGTCTTTCAGAAGCAGAGAATAAAAGAAAATAACTGAATCTGGCTGCGGAGTGTGGAAGGTGATGTGTGGTGTTTCTCTGACTGTGGAGAGACCTGAGAGGAAACGCGCATTAATTACATCCAATAGGACGCCGCTAATGTGGTCACGTGACACAGAAGCGCTTAATTAGGCTCCAGTCTCTCCGCTTTACTTCACTGAAGATCTTCATTTCAGAAAGTTTCTGTTTAAAGCTGAACCTGAGGAAGGAGTGTGTGAGGAGAGAGGAAGAGGATGGTGAGCTTCCCTGAGCCTCACTGAGCGCTTCAGAGCCGCAGTTTGGACTTAAACTCCATCTTGGAGCCCTTTGCGGAAGTGAGTGAGTCACGTGACTGAATCTTGTCGATGGCCGCCGCGCCGGTGTTTCAGCACAAACAGTGCAGTGTGTGTACAGGTCACTGTTTAGGGTGTGTGTGTGTGTGTGAGAGTTTTGTGCTTTGTGCTGTGACAGTGCTGGATGTTCAGCAGGTGTAAACAGCACTACTGCCCACAGCACAACTACTGAACACAACACAACACAACAACTGAACATAACACAACTACTGAGCATAACACAACACAGCTACTGAACATAACAACAATACTGAGCATAACACAACTACTGAACACAACACAGCTACTGAACGTAACAACACTACTGAACACAACACAGCTACTGAACGTAACAACACTACTGAACATAACAGCTACTGAACGTAACACTACTGAACACAACACAGCTACTGAACGTAACACTACTGAACACAACACAGCTACTGAACGTAACGACACTACTGTACACAACACAGCAGCTACTGAACGTAACACTACTGAACACAACAGCTACTGAACGTAACAACACTACTGAACACAACACAGCTACTGAACGTAACGACACTACTGAACACAACACAGCTGCTGAACGTAACGACACTACTGTACACAACACAGCTGCTGAACACAACACAACAGCTACTGAACGTAACAACACTACTGAACACAACACAACACAGCTACTGAACATAACAACACAGCTGCTGAACGTAACAACACTACTGATCATAGCACTACTGAACATAACAGCACTACTGAACATACTCATGAGCAGTTTCGGTGTTTTAAATATGCAGTGTTTATTACGAACACAGTTGAATTTTGTCAGTACAGCGTAGTGTTTATTCTGTATGTCTAATACCAAGCCATGTGCATATCAGCCCTCTCTGGAAAAGCATTAAATGGGTGAGTGTTAAATAAATAAGGCACCAATAAGTTTTGGCCCCCAGTTCAGGTGTAAGTGTGTTTGCGCTGGGGGAGTCGGGTCTGTCCTAATCCACTGGAAAGATGAAAAAAATGGAAAAAGTAAAGTCCCCTTTTTCTTTCTTTTTTTTTTCTTTTTTTTTTATAAAAGAAGCACAAGAATTGAGGATGAATATCAGTTTATTCACATTCTCAACTTCTGTCTTGTGAATATCACCACTGATTTACACACGAGCACCATCCTGCTGTACAGTAACAATAATAACTAACAATAATAATAATAATAATAATAATAATAATAATTGCCCTTTAAAGAGAACTGCTTTAGACTGAAGGTCCTGGTCTTAATATACAGTACAGTATCACACTCAGAGCAGTGTGTGTGTGTGTGTGTGTGTGTGTGTGTGTGTGTGTGTGTGTGTTAAAGTCCCCTCCTCACAAGTCTTAATCTTTGGTTTTAAGATTAATGCTGGACTCTTGGGCATTTTATCGTTTAGCAACATTTCCACTGATAATTACAGGATACTAATTATTACACTGCAGTGTTCATCAGACAGAAACCATCTCCCCTATCACATGTACCCACTTTTCCAGGAAGATTTAGTTGAATTTTGATGTCGTTACATTTCTTATTTAATGCCTAGCAAACTGGCCAAGATCTTAGCGTAGTGACGGTTTCAGCAATCATGTAATCATGGCAGAGATCTTAGCCTTGGTCTCAGCGTAACAACAGCATCACGCTGCGTTTCAGTAAACCTCATCATTCCCACAACGTGGAATTCCTCCTCGGAAAGTCTCCTCAACTCCGAGTTTATCACGTGACCTCATATCAGTATGGCTGCTCACACTGTGAAGCTCCTGCTCGGACTTTTAGATCAGTCAGCTGGTTAAGTGTGAAGTCCTGACTGTACAGCTCACTGTTTTGAGAAAGTAAATCCATCGAAAGCGTCGTCACTCGGCTCACTAACATTAGCTGACTAGCTTGTTGACGTGATTCATTAATCATTAATATTTGATTTTGTGTCGATGCAGAAAGTTATAAATGATCACAACCCAGATTCTGGTCCCTCGAGTAAGTGAATCGTGCCCGGCTTTCATGGTCAGGTTGTAAAGACTCTGAGCTGTGTTTAAAACCAAACTCAGGATTGTTCTGTTATTAGCTTGGCCCGGGAATTAGCCAGGTTCTCCTCTGTCACCGTTTCACACCATCCTCATGACACTGTTTACTTGTAATATATAAAAAAGACTACATTAGTAAATGATTCCTCAGCTGGAGCGACTGTGGCGTGTCTTTTGGACACTCAGCTCTGGTCTGTTGAATGGAAGTAGGATTACGAAGGAGAGGAATCAGCACCGTTTCAATGTAAATTCTGATAAATAACTAGAACACACATGAAGAGTTCCACTGCTTTTGAGTTTCCTCCCTCCTGCTTTAACTGAAGCCTCGGAAGAAAAGGATGTGGGGGTCCTGGAGACGGAGAGAGAGACAGAGAGACAAAGTGCATCTGACTGGATGAAAAGAGAAATAAAGGAGAGGGGAAGGAAAAAGTGTGAAACTTAAATACAAGTTTAAATGGAGAGTCCAAAGACAACGAGAAAAAGAAGAGGAGAGAAACGTGTTAGAAAAGAGGGAAGACAAAACAGCACACTGGGGGGGGGGGGGAGCAGACAGACAGAGAGACAGAAGAGCAGACAGAGAGTGTGTGAGAGAGAGCGCGAGAGAGATAGAAAAGCAGAGAGAGAGACAGAAAAGCAGACAGAGAGAGAGAGAGAAAAGCAGACAGAGAGAGCGAGAGAGAGAAAAGCAGACAGAGAGACAGAAGAGCAGAGAGAGAGAGAGAGAAGCAGACAGAGAGAGAGAGAGAGAGAGACAGAAAAGCAGACAGAGAGAGAGAGAGAGACAGAAAAGCAAACAGAGAGAGAGACAGAAGAGCAGAGAGAGAGAGAAGCAGACAGAGAGAGAGAGAGACAGAAAAGCAGACAGAGAGAGAGAGAGAGACAGAAAAGCAAACAGAGAGAGAGACACAGAGAGAGGGAGAGAGAGAAGCAGACAGAGAGAGAGAGACACAGAGAGAGAGAGGGAGAGAGAGAAGCAGACAGAGAGACAGAGAGAGAGAGTGTGTGAGAGAGAGAGCGAGAGAGATAGAAAAGCAGAGAGAGAGAGAGAAAAGCAGACAGAGAGAGAGAGAGAAAAGCAGACAGAGAGACAGAAGAGCAGACAGAGAGAGCGAGAGAGAGAGACAGAAAAGCAGACAGAGAGAGAGACACAGAGAGAGAGAGAGAGACAGAAAAGCAGACAGAGAGAGAGACACAGAGAGAGAGAGGGAGAGAGAGAAGCAGACAGAGAGAGAGACAGAGAGAGAGAGGGAGAGAGGGAGAGAGAGAAGCAGACAGAGAGACAGAGAGGGAGAGAGAGACACAGAGGGAGAGAGGGAGAGAGACACAGAGAGAGAGAGGGAGAGAGACACAGAGAGAGAGAGGGAGAGAGAGACTTGCCTACATGAAGCAGTTTGGAGAGAAGTCAGAAATCTGACTGTTACTTCTTGTTTTCCTGGAAGGCAGGAATTAGATTTTTTCCCTCATATAACGTGCATGTAGCATAAAACACACACCATGCTGTTACATCACACTGTTAACACACTGTTAACACACTAGTTTAAATAAAGTCAATGCAGTAGATCAGCTGAGTGTGTGACCTGTGCTCAGTGTGTGTGTGTGTGTGTGTGTGTGTGTGTGTGTGAGATATATTACAGTATATTAGTGTTTTCTCTTCCTGCTGTCTGACGCGGTGTTTAAATCTCGTCCTGTTTGTTCTGAGATAAAAACCCCGGTGAGAAAATCACTCCACCACGTCTGCATTTTCCCCCAAAGTAAAAAGTTTATTTTCAGTGTGAACTGATTAAAAACGACAACAAGGACCAAAAAGTTAAAAGACGAGTATTCAGAAGAGGAGAACATTCCTGCCATTTATTCTGTCCATATTTCAAAAAAAAGAAAAGAAAAGAAGAACAAACAGAATACAAATATACATCTACATTTCTTGATATTATAAAAAAAAAAAAGTTTAGCTTATGAGTGCGGCTAAACCTGACCCACTGACCATGTGGAGGAGAAGCAGGAGAGTGTGTGTGTCTGGTTTAATTTACAGCCCCACACACACACACACACACACACACACACACACACACACACACACACACACACACACACAGATTAAGGCTAAGTGAACCTGCAGGTCATCAGGAGCTGAAAGTGAATTATACGATACATCATGATATTCAGTGTAAATGACTTCATCACACGTTTAAAACACGTCTTTTGTTAAATTTTAATTTTTAAAAATTTATTTTAGAAAGCAGCACTGCGTGCTTGTGTGTGTGTGTGTGTGTGTGTGTGTGAGAGAGAGTCAATTTCACACACAATATCACGATAATATCGCAAATCCTGATCTGGGGGGGGGGGGGGGGTATATGTAAATGTCACACAAACACACACACACACACACACCTGTTACACAGCATTTACACATGATTTTACACACACACACACACAGAATGTGTAGAATTAATTCCAAATGTTTATAACAAAAAAAAAGATTTTAAAGATATAAATGTGGACAATTGTTTAGTATTTGGTAATGATGTAAAATATTGCAGGTGTTTGTGTGTGTGTGTGTGTGTGTGTGTGTGTGATAGCAAACAGCAATCCTTATTACCTCTCAACACACTTTCAAAGTTTGTGTTTTCATGCCCGAGTGTGTAACATGAAATAAAGCATTCATAACACGTTATAAAGCACGAATTCCACAAACAATCCGTATAAGACGTGTTTGATGATTAAACAAAAACATGGGGGAAAAAAATAAATAAATAAAATGGGAATAAAAGCCTGTTTTAAAGCTGTAAAATGGGAACGTGGTGGTGTGCTGATGTACGCTGCTTCTCTCCGTGCAGGACACACAAACGTTAAAACGTGTTTATCATAAAAAAATAAATAAATAAATAAAACGTTTAACGTTTGCTCGTAAAAACAAATCTAACTGCATTCACACAAAGGAACGGGGCGCCATTACTTTTGTATCGGGTAAAACCTGTTGTATTGACTAAAATCTAAATAATAAAATTCCACAGACTTCCTGATTACAGATTTATTTTAACAACGCAATCTTTTATTAAAAAAAAAAAGTGTTAAAATATTCAGTAAAGTAAGAGTAAAATTCTGGCGCTTTATCGGAGACGTGGCTTTATTAGTATTATTATTATTTACTTTATTATTATTATTATTATTTAATTAGAATGATTCCTGAGTTTCTGAGGTGTGAGAACTGTGTCTGTAGCTGTGCTGAAAAAACAGAAGGAAAAGAGCGTCAGGTTGCGACTCGGCTGATAAAATCATTTAAAGCTTTAGATATTAGTTCGGTTTGTAAATCAGATATTTCCACTCTTTCTTATAGAGTCGGTGTTTATGGAGATTTAAAAGCACGCACCGTCGTCCTCTTTCCCCCTCGTCCTCTTTCCCCCTCGTCCGCCTTCCCCCTCGTCCGCCTTCCCCCTCGTCCGCCTTCCCCTCTTCCGCCTTCCCCTCGTCCTTTTTCCCCTCTTCCGCCTTCCCCTCGTCCTCTTTCCCCTCGTCCGCCTTCCCCCTCGTCCGCCTTCCCCTCGTCCTCTTTCCCCCTCGTCCGCCTTCCCCCTCATCTGCCTTCCCCTCGTCCTCTTTCCCCTCTTCCGCCTTCCCCTCGTCCTCTTTCCCCTCTTCCGCCTTCCCCTCGTCCTCTTTCCCCTCGTCCTCTTTCCCCCTCGTCCGCCTTCCTCTCGTCCTCTTTCCCCCTCGTCCGCCTTCCTCTCGTCCTCTTTCCCCTCGTCCTCTTTCCCCCTCGTCCTCTTTCCCCTCTTCCGCCTTCCCCTCGTCCTCTTTCCCCCTCGTCCTCT
>CM075005.1:31665313-31678602 GCA_037576675.1 Pangasius sanitwongsei
CACTATCCTCATCATCATCATCATCACCATCACCATCGTCATCATCATCGTCATCATCACTATCCTCATTATCATCATCATTGTCATCATCATCACTATCCTCATCATCATCATCATCACCATCACCATCGTCATCATCATCGTCATCATCACTATCCTCATTATCATCATCATTGTCATCATCATCACTATCCTCATCATCATCATCATCACCATCACCATCGTCATCATCATCGTCATCATCACTATCCTCATTATCATCATCATTGTCATCATCATCACTATCCTCATCATCATCATCATCACCATCACCATCGTCATCATCATCGTCATCATCACTATCCTCATTATCATCACCACCATCATCATCATCATCATCACTATCACCATCATCACCATCATCATCATCGTCATCATCACTATCCTCATCATCACCATCGTCATCACTATCCTCATTATCATCATCATCATCATCATCACTATCACCATCATCATAATCATCATCATCCTCCTCCTCCTCATCACCATCATCATCACTATCACCATAATCATCATCATCATCCTCCTCCTCATCATCATCATCATCATCACTATCACCATCATCATCACCATAATCATCATCATCATCCTCCTCCTCCTCTTCATCATCATCATCACTATCACCATAATCATCATCATCCTCCTCCTCCTCATCATCATCACCATCATCATCATCATCACTATCCTCATTATCATCATCATCATCACTATCACCATCATCACCATCATCATCATCCTCATCATCCTCATCGTCATCATCATCACTATCCTCCTCCTCATCATCATCACTATCACCATCATCATCAAAATCATCATTATCAACATCATCACCATCATCACCATCATCATCACCATCATCATCATCCTCATCGTCATCATCATCGTCACTCTTCTCATCATCACCATCGTCATCAGTATCGGCATCAACATCCTCACTTTCGTCAACATCGTCATAGTAATCAACATTGTCACTGGCGTCGTCATCAACATCGATATGTGTGTGTGTGTGTGTGTGTGTGTGCGCGCGCGCGTGTCCAACCTTCAGGTGATAGATGTCTCGCGAGGTGCTGATGTTGTTGTTGCTGACATAAAGCTCAAACAGTGAGCGTGACCTCTGAACCCCCTGCAGGGAGGAAATGCGGTTGTCCTCAGCGGACAGGAAGTGGAGGTTCGTCAGGCGGTCCAACACAGAGGCGTCCAAACACCGCAGCTGATTACTGTTAATGCTGAGTCGCGTCAGACGCTGGAGCTTACACACACCTGCACAGCACACACACACACACACACACTGATGTGAGCTTGAGAAGTGTTCAGATGGAAACAAGAGGAAAAGGGATGGTGAGAAAGACCAAGAAGAGAGATAAGGAGCAAAGGATATAGGAGAGAAAGACAGAGTGAGGCAGAGATAGATGGAGAAAGGAAAAAGGAGACAAGGATGTGCGTGTGTGAGTGTGTGTGTGTGTGAGTGTGTGTGTGTGTGTGTATATATATATATATACCCTCCAGCGTGCAGATGTAGTTGTGGTTCAGTGACAGCTCCTCCAGCAGGGGGCAGTGCTGCAGCCCCTCGATGTGTGTGAGCTGGTTGTTATTAAACGAGGCCCAGCGCAGATTCACCAACTGCTCCAGATTACTGATGTGGGACAGACGCTGACCGTCCAGATTCAACGCTGTGATCTACACACACACACACACACACACACACACACACGGTCCCACAAACTCACACAATTATCCCTCTCATAGTCTATATGCTGAACTGAAATGGTGTGTGTGTGTGTGTGTGTGTGTGTGTTTGAATACCTTGGCACTCCACCCAGGTTCGAGGTCAATGGTGTGTTTCCATGGCGATGGTTTGAGGTGTGTGAGGAGCTGGGCCGCAGTGAGGAGACTCAGGCAGCGCGGATGATCGGCATCGGTACGGGAGTGAGAGAGCAGCAACGTCTACACGCACACACACACACACACGAAGAAATTATTGCAGGTGGGATTGGAACATGGTGATTAGAGTGTCATGCACACACACACACACACACACACACACTCTCACCAGGTTGATCTTAGAGGATGAGTTCATGTGTGTAGCAGCTGCCACCTCCTCCTCCGTCACTAACACTCCATCCAAGTGTGTGAGAGTCTTCAACTGGCCCAACACCACCATCCGCACTGTCTCACCCTGACCCTGACACACACACACACACACACACACACACGTTTATACACTGAATTATATAAACATTACCATTGTTGTCAAAAAAATAGCATCAGACGTATACACACACACACACACACACGCTGAGCACGAGTAGACTGGTCCTCTTCACCTGACTCCACGGGTTGTGTCTGGTATGGAGGCGCAGCAGAGATGGTGTGTGTTTGCGCAGGACACTCGTCTCCTCTCGGACTCGGCTCAGCTGGTTCCAGCGCAGGTCCAGCTCTCTGAGACGCGGAAGTCCTCGAACGCCTTCCAGAGTCACGATCTGGTTAAAACTGGCGTCCACACACTCCAGATTGGGCTGATGGGACGGAAAACACACACACACACACACACTCTGAACACACTCCCTCGGCCACAGAATAATGCTGTACATTAACGCTGATGGAAAACGTGAGCATCTGGTCCTGAAGTAACGACTGCATGTGAATGAGAGACGGAGCGTAAATTCCTGCTCAGGTCATCTGCAGGACCAGGTGAAGATCTCACCAGGTGTGAAACGTCGTCCAGGTGTGTGAGGGCGTTAAAGCTGACGGTCAGCTGCCGCAGCGCCGTGAGGCGAGAAATCTCCTTCAGCCTGCTCAGACTGTTCCCGTGAAGATTCAGCACCTTACACACATCACAAACACGCTAGTGAGCATCCATGTGCTATGCGGAAGCTGATGGTGAAACAAAATGGCGGCTTCTAACCAGAGTAGATAGATAGATAGATATAGATAAATATATATTTTCACAATCTGAAAGTCTGTTTGGATTATTTGACATTTACATAGTTTATAGAGTAACTTTTTACACTGTTTTAAAATTCTATGTTTGACATTCTATCCTTCTATTTAGAAATGTGTGTGTTTTTATAGTAAAACTGATCAACATATACACGTAAAATAAATAAGTGCAGCAGAAATGAAAATATCTGATTAAATCTATGTAACTACTCATAGGTTGCCTTGATTTTCCCCTTAAACCCTCTGTAGTGGTCACGACTGTTGATCATAGCGCTACATTACTGTTTATAACGCAGTGCGCAGGTCTCACTGGGTTCTGCTAGTTACCTCAAGACAGCGGTGTGGAAATGCTGAGATTTTATTTAATCGGGACTCAATAAAATGCTCATAGTTCATACCACATTGCACTGAAAGCTGGCGTATTGGATTTGATTATTATCGTGAGAAAGGTGAGCGTGTGGAACGTGGAGTGTTTCAGTGTGTTGACCCTCACGGTGATCTGGCTGAGGACGTTCGCTCGAGCCGCTGTCAGGACACTGCTCTCATCCAGGCTCAGCAGTTTGGGTCGTGGCTTCGGGACGGGCTCAAGAGCGAACACCTGCTCGTCCAGGGCCTGCTCGTCGTCAGACACCGGTGTGACATCATCAGGGGCAGCGGGGGCTTTGGGAGGGCAGGAGGACTGGGATCTCTCCTAAACATGGGGTTAATCCTTTTTAATCAGGATTTATTAAACATCTAATACGCAATACTACACAGAGTGTCGTGTCATCGTGCTTACTCATGCCTGCCTTTGGAAAGCTTTAAGAAATCGTTAGTTTATTTATTTTAAGTGCGCATCACCTGCGTGATATATTCAAAGTCGATGAGATACTCCGGCAGAATGAGCTCGCGGTCGAAAACGTACCACAGGGTTTTTCTCTGACTGCAGTCACAGCGTCCCTGCAGCTCAGACGAACACACTTCTCCTGAAACACACACACACACACTTTAACACATGACCTTTATATTTAAACATTTTTAATTTAAAAGCTCTTTATATTTATTCGATTATCAAAAACTCATATTTGGACACAGCTATACTCTCTCTCTTTCTCTTTCTCTCTCTCAGTCTCTCTCTCTCACACACACACACACACACACACACACACACCTACCTGTGTTGCCCTGTTTGGTGGTGTGTTGCTTAGCGCTTGCTTTGAGGTACACTGAGTGAGCTTTGGGATAAAACTCCGCGTCCACCGGCGCTCCGGCTCTCAGCGGGACACTGTGACCCAGGAATGCTTTAGTGATGATCAGCTGACCTGATACACACACACACACACACACAGCAATTAGAAATGTTCCACGGTTCACCCACAGCACTGTGTCTCATGAGAATAAATCTATATTTGTTCCTCAGTATTTCTATTCCAGATAAAAGTCTAGATAGATACGTGTACACGGCACACACTCAATGTTAACTGTCAAGTAGATACACGAGATTTAATAAATACTTAATTAAATAATTAATAACCACAGCTGAGATCAATCCGTGTCTGTTAGGTGCTCTAGATTAGGCTTGAAGAAGAACCCTTACATGTTTCTTTATGACACGCCTCTTAAAGCACTTCAAGGTTCAAAGGGTTAAATTAAAAGGCGAAGATAGAAAAATTACACTGCTCTAGAAAAAAAAAAGACCTACCATTTCTACACAGATTTAAATAAGTAATGTGGAAATAAATTAAGCTGTTGATTAAATACAATTTCTTTAAATAAACAGATGAATAAATAAACAGATAAATCTGCTATAAATCATAAACTGTAGGACTGTAGGACTGTAGGGATTGGACGCTCTAGATCCATGGTTCTCAAAGTGGGGTCGGGGAAAAGCAATGCCAGGGGACGTGTGATTTTATTTATTTATTTATTTACATTTTGATAAAGTGGTGGTAATAACAACCCATCACTATTTATTTAAAGTTATTATACTTATTATTAAGATCTTACAGTTATGAGCTGGTCACCTGAATTGATCGGGTTTTAATCCAAACCTCAGAAACTCAAATTCAAAGTCTGTCTATAAAAATGTCGACTTGAAATGAGGAATTAAAAAGTTCCATGGCTCCAATAAACAGCCTAAATATTATCACACACATGTAAACAAGTTGAATATGTGAATAACTGGATCGTGTTCATAAAATAAATCTGTACGGAGAACGTCCACGCATGTTTTTTTTTTTAAATTAAAGACGTCCCTGAGTGCAAAAAGTTAGAGAAACCCTGCTCCGGATAATAAGACCCACATGATTCTTGATAAAGAACCGATGCAGCCTGAGAACCAGAGTTCTACACAGACGCAGATCGAGAACCGCTGCTCTAGAAAAGTAACCGACTACAGAAACTCGAAATAACGAAATACAGACGTGAGAACGACTGCTCTAGAGAATGTGTTCTAGCTCTACTGTGTTCTAATCAGGTGCAGATCCAGACCCTGTGTGAAGGGCAGAGGGTTCTCTGCGCTTTCGGTTCCACGTCTGGTGGCTTTTCTCCCAACAAATCTTATATGCGGCTCCTCACACGCGCTCACACTGTTAGACAGAGGCAGAGCACAGTCTCTACCCAAGGCCTGAAGACACACACACACACAGAGTAAACAACATGCTAATACTTACACAATACTACTCTCTAGATTATCCCTAGAGATTATAATAGATCATCTAGAGCTGCTCTAGAGATTATTCTAGAATTAATTACTATAATCTAATCTCCAGAGCTTTCCAGAATAATACAGAATAATTTATAGATTATTCTAGATCTCACTAGAGAGTTTAGTCTAGATTATTCTAGAAATTGTTCTGTAGAGATTATTCTGTAGATTATTCTAGAGATTATTCCAGAGAGCTCTAACGTCTAGAGATGTTCTGATTCTAGCGTTGGCCTAGATCTCCACACTAGGATGTTAGCACTGGTCTAGAAATTGTTCTAGAGTTGTTGTAGAGCTGAGTGTATAAACATGGAGGAGATTAAACAGTGCACGTAATGATGAAGTTCATGATGACACTGTAATAAATAAATCAGTGAATGATTTTCACACAGTACCTTATAACCGTCAGCTGAGTTAAACCCGTTCTCCAGAATGTTCAGGATTTCGTTGGTTCGTTGGACCTCCTCAGGATCGAACACATAAAACAGATACTCCAGGCGGCGTTTGTAGTTCCTGATGCGCATTCGCACGTGCGCACACACACACACACGTTCAAGCATGTAAAGTTCAGGTAAAATAAAAGAGATCACACACATGATACTCTTTGCGTCTTTAAAGGGTATCATACGTGCGTAAACAACTGAGTAAAGCAGCTTCCACAATCCAGATTTAAATGTTTATCATCCACATCGCTTCCGTCCCAGTGGACGAAATCATATCAGACTGAGCTTATTTTTTATTATCATGTTTTTCAGTTTTTGCATTTTCCTCATTCACATAGTTCTAGTTCCCTGATTATCATTCCCTAGTTCTAATATCGAGCTCTTGTACTATGTGCTGTACGTCACTAAAATGAGATAAAATGATTTTGTCATACAGAAAAGAGAAGGAAGAATAAAAAGCCTCTTCACCCTGTACACACCGTCAAATATCCTTTTACTGTAAATACAATACACTGAATTACATCCATTTATCATTAATAGCTATGAACTCACTAACATTCAGTTATTCACGATGATTCGGTGGACTAAATGTATAAATGAGCTAATGTAAATAAATAAATAAATAAATAAATAAATGATGTTTATTGTAGTTGCTGCTGCGAGTATCTTTAAAACTCATTTCGGTTACAAAGACGCGACGCTTTATAATAAATCGTTACACTTTATAGTCTGTTCGTTGTGTCGACTTTTTCGGTTCGTTATTCGAGCCGCCGTTACTCAGGACCTCGTAGACTCACTGCGAGAGAAGCGAGGACTCGCTGTTGGCCAGCAGGGCGTGCAGTTTGTCCTCGAAGCGCAGACGCAGGACGCGGTTATGCACGCGCACGATCCTGTTGATCTTCAGCCCGGTGATGTTGTAGCCTTTGAAGTCCCAGACGCAGAACCGAGAGAGCAGCAGGTCGTAACACGGCTTAAACCTGACACACACACACACGCACACACACGCACACATGAGGTGAATCGCTGTGACGACTCAGTATGTGGAATGTATCGATTCTGACACTGGTCATGGGTCCGGGTCCGACACTGTACTCGTTTCTCCATATAAAACACTCCGATACCAGCATCGATACTGTCTGAAGTCGAGCGTACGCCGTCGTACTAACGAACAGACGACACTAAATACATCGACTCGATGACGTTATAAAGACCGAGCGCTTGAACACACACGTGTGCTTCTCATGGCCGCTATGTAAATCAGGGAAACTATAAACAGAGCTAAAAAAAAAAAAAAAAACGTTCTGCGACGTCTCCGACTGATTAATACGCAGGTTACTCATTTTAGTATCTCAAAACATTTACTGTTCTGGTCTGAAAAAAATGCACCCATAAGGAAAACTCTTAGTATCCCACAGTTACTCTGGCACTCCTCCTTCCACATTCCTCATAGTTACCCGAGTTCTCTCCGTTTCTCTACTTCTACTCTTTACTTCTTCTTTTTTTTTTCTCTTAGTTCTGCTGGTTCTAACCTCCTGGTCTCCTCCCAGGTCTAGTTAGACTCTGCTTCATGGATAAAGTCTAATGCAGGGACACTTTTCCCTCGCCGTGTCACACACACTTTATTTTTAAAGGAGCATATTTTGCAGAAAGACACCAAAAATCATTATAAACTACAGTGAGAGATGGATTTAAACAGCTTCTTGGTCATGTTATTACATTAAGATGTGTTGAGGTGTGTGTGTGTGTGTGTGTGTGTGTGTGTGTGTATACCAGGCATGGCTGGTGTTTCCTTCCTCAAAGCGAATGTTTCCCACCGTCTCCAGTTCCATCACCAGGAAGTGAATCGACATGTCCTTCCTGTCTGACGCCATGGCAACATCCTGCTGGAAGCGTGTCTCCACCCTGAGAAACACACACTTCACCTGAGACTTCACTTACGGACCATACATACATATTTTTGGTATACAATCTCACACACACACACACACACACACACACACACACACACTCACTCACTCCTCTAATCTCCGTTCCCAAATCTTAATCCGTTCTCTGATTGCCTTCAGTTTCGTCTCCAGTCTCTGCTCATATTTAGAAAGGTCAGAGGTCATGTATTCACCCGACCCCTGTGATGTCACTTCCTCGCGCAAACCTGCCAACTTCCTGCCTGCAGCCTCGTACTCGCACTCCAACTGGAGAGAGATTTGATTGGTTAGAAGTGGACGTATTTTAGCAACATATATGTATGTGTGTGTGTGTGTGTGTGTGTGTGTGCGCTCACGTGTTTGAGTGTGTAGCTGAGTGTGTGTATTCTGTCCTCAGGTATCTGCCGCAGCTTCTTCTTCTGTTGCTGCAGTGTGTGTTTCATCTGATCGAGCTGTCTCTGAACACAGCGCACACGCATCTGATAGTACATCCTCTTCTTCATCACTGTGGACTAACACACACACACACACACACACACACACTCCAACGTTTTAATAAAACGTCATCATTTCAAATCATTCAACATCTTCGTTACACAGAAGATGCATCATCTTTATAATGAGTCTCACACACACACACCTCCGCGGCCTCCTTGATGTTTTTTGCGGACACGTCGTACGAGTCGAGTGTGTGTAGCGTTGGGATGTGGTACAACACGTGTGTGAAGTAATTACACAGCACACACACGGGGTTCGGACTCGACTGCGGGTCGTTCAGCCCGAGTTCTCTCAGCTCAGTCAGACACGCCAGCTGGGTCAGCTCCTAACACACACACACACACACACACACACTGTTACACACACTGTTACACACACCCATCAATCAGCTCATCTCGAATACCTTTTACACACACACACACACACACACACACTTTACCATTTTGCTGTAAAATATTATTTTAATTTAATTCATTAATTAATCCAGAGACTTGATATCAATTCCATCTGGCTTCTTAACAACAAAAGTTTGTACACCCCTGCAAACAAGTGTATCAGTCCGTATTTAAAAAAAAAAACAAAAAAAACAAAAAAAAAAACACCTCGCACCTTAAAAGAGCTGATCTTGTTTCCTGACAGATTGAGACTCCGGAGATTCTTGTTTTGCTCTAGACTTTTTCCTGAAAATCATAAAATACACACAACAGGTTTGTTTTTAATCAACAGCATCGTTATTACTGAGACACCGGGACGAGGGAGAAGTGACGGACGCGGCACGTGACACTCGGAGCATTGTATATAGTTATGAATTATTATTATTATTGATATTATGTTTGGTTTATATTATGTTTCAGTGCGGAGAGAGCAACAGACGGCAAACAAAAGAGAAATGTTAACAGGGACAGGAAACGATGACCATATAAGGAAAAGGAAAAACTGGACAATCAGAATATGATTGTTATTATTATTATTATTATTATTATTATTATTCTTTTAATATTCACACGCTCACCTATAGTTGTAATGAAATTATCAGCTAGGTTGAGTTCCGTCAGGTTCTCCAGTGTGCTCAAGCCCTGTTCCACACACACACACACACACACACACAGTGTTGTAGACAAATGCCAACACTTTTTACAGACATCGTTCTCATCCACAGTGTTTGCTGGTGACACAGGGGGGCGGGGTTAAATCAGAACAATCAGGTAAACCAGAACGTCTCGTCTCGATCTCACCTTGATCTCGGAGACGAGGTTGCTGTTGAGCCAGAGGACGCTCAGGTTTATCAGGGACTCGAGTCCGCTCATCTCGCTGATCTTATTATCATAGAGGAACACTTTCTGCAGCTGCACACACTTCTGCAGACCTGAGATCTCCTAAAACACGTGAAGTAGAACGTAACAGCGCGTTAGCGTGAGTGCACTCAGTCCTGTTGAATTCTGGACTGTGATTGGTCAGAACTGAAGGTGTTGATTGATTCTCTATAACAGCAGCTCTGACAGGAGCGCAGGTTTACATTAATGCGCTCGTTCTAATGCGTTATCGTTTCTATAGCAACAGCTCACTGACAAACTGTTGAGCTGTAAGGAGACGTTTATGTAACATTTATGGAAGGAAGTTCCATAAAAGGAAGTTTACGCTTCTCTGCGGTTTCTCGGGATTTCAGCAGGAGTTCTCCTACAGGGAATAACTCACAGTGAGCTGACACTCTGCCACCCAGAGCTCGCCGAGACGCGGGCAGTCGTCCAGCCCCTGGATCCTGCGGACGTTCTGCCCCACGATGGTGAGCGAGACCAGCCGGGGGAACAGAGAGAGTCCCACCATGCGGGGAAACCCTGAGAAGAACGCCTCGAGAGCCTCTACCCCACTCCCGTCCTCGCGAACCTTCTCATAGGACACGCCGTTACACGCACACTGAGGTGAGGAGAGCACAGAATCTTCACTAGAAGCGTTATCCGTAGAAATAACATCAAGAGAAATGTAAAAATAAATAAATAAATAAATAAATAAATAAATAAATAAATAAATCACCTTTCTGCTTTACTTTTAGAAAAACTCAACACTTTATCTGACCTCGCTCAAATCAACTCAACTTCTTCTTATTTATTTATTTATTTATTTATTTGAGATTTATAATAATTTTTTTTATTTTATGTAACAGAAATAGGCTTTTATCCATTATTATTATTATTATTATTGATTATTATTACGGATTTGCATATTTTATATGCTTTTAAACATAAATATGACGTATAATTTAATTTTTCATTAGTTAATAAGAGACAACAAACCATAAAATAATTAAAATAATAAATATATTAATCTAATATTAAACATTTTTTTCCCTGAAAGTTCACAATTTCGCTTATGCATAACTTGGTGACAAGCTTTAATAATAATAATAATAATAATAATAATAATAATAATAATAATAATAATTTTTATAAAGTAATAAACCCTAGAATGTCAGCTTTTAGCTCTTACCAGCTCTTTGATAATTTCTTCATCATTCTGTCGCACTTTTTCACTTTGAGTCATGATTTTCCTTAAAACACGGCTTTTATAAAAATCAAAACTTTATCTTAATTTATTAGAAACGAAATCTAGCCGCATAGCTAGGCTAAGCTAAGCTAATTAACGCAAATTCCTTCACACAAGTCAATTAGCACTTCATCATTAGCTAACTGCTCCGAGTTAGTCCAGTATCTAACAGCAGGTGTTTAAAGTGAAGCTTTTCCGGCTGAATAAGGGACATAGTCGACTGAAAATCCAAATATTTCGCTTTTTGTTTGGCTGAAAACGCATTTCTGAGCTTCCACACCGGAGTTTCTTCCTCCGTGAAATGTTTACTTCACCGGTTGCTAAGCGCGACAGCGGCTCGGTTGCTAAGGCGCCATTTTGGAATTAGGCGCCATATTGGAATTGTAAAATGAATCCCTCATTCGGCCAGCAGAGGGCGCTGCTATCATTTTATTACTTTCACTCCCCATCTTTATACTTCACAGTTAAACTACAGCAGAAGCGAGCTCATTTGTAACATCGTTTGTAGAAATTTTCTACTTTCTACAATAAAAAAGGAGAGTAAATATCACTATAAACTTTAACATGTGAATGAATTTATCTTTTTAAAGTAGTCGTGTTTGTTTTAGCCAGCTTGCACTCTGGAAAAGTTTCTCCGGAACCATAAATACCCGGATGAGAAGGCGGCATGTGATTGGTCCAGAAGACTCCCGCTTGATTTAACGCACATGTTGCTCATGGAAACGGAATGCAAATGAACAGCTCGTGCACATTCATTTACTCATTAGGGCTTTTCACACTGCGCTTAACCCCAGGTTACCCTCATCCTAAACCTCGCTTTAACCCCGCCTTTATCCCCACCTTTAACCCCGCCTTTATCCCCACCTTTAACCCTGGTTTACCCTCATCCTAAACCTCGCTTTAACCCTGCCTTTAACCCCGCCTTTAACCCCACCTTTAAACCTACCTTTAACCCCGGGTTACCCTCATCCTAAACCTCGCCTTAACCCCGCCTTTAACTCCACCTTTAACTCCACCTTTAAACCCCGGCTTTAAACCTGCCTTTAACCCCACCTTTAACCCCGGGTTACCCTCATTCTAAACCTCGCTTTAATCCCGCCTTTAACCCCGCCTTTAACTCCACCTTTAACCCCGCCTTTAAACCCCGCCTTTAACTCCACCTTTAACCCCGCCTTTAAACCCGGGTTACCCTCATCTTAAACCTCGCTTTAACCCCGCCTTTAACTCCACCTTTAACCCCGCCTTTAACCCCGGGTTACCCTCATCCTAAACCTCGCTTTAACCCCGCCTTTAACTCCACCTTTAAACCCCGCCTTTAACCCCGCCTTTAACCCTGGGTTACCCTCATCCTAAACCTCGCTTTAACCCCGCCTTTAAACCCCACCTTTAACTCCACCTTTAACCCTGGGTTATTGTCGCTTTAACCCCGCCTTTAACCCCGCCTTTAACCCCGGGTAGAGGAACATTTCACACGTGTAATTCAGAAGCGGGGCTAGCACTGCGTTTAACCCGGGATTATGAAACCCTGCTCTGAAGCTTTCACAGTGTTAACTTCCTCCAAGCTTCCCTCTCTGCGCTTTATCACCTGTGAACATGTTAATACAGACATTACTGTATAGCTTACATATATTCATATTTCTGTTCTCTTCATACGCGTCACTGCTGATCACTGCTACTCCGAGCGTACGCTACACTCCACTGTACTCTCCTACTATTCCTTTGTTTGTTTGTTTACTTTTTTAATGCACACAACATTCCTTGTTCGTCTCTGTGTTATTTTATGTTTCTGTATTCTCCCTGCTGAAAATAACAATAGAAACCATCACAGATATTCTAATGGTTTCCACTACAAATACCATTACAAACCATCAGCTAACCATTAAAACCATTACCAATGACCTTTTAAACTGTTTTTCATTCTGGTGTAAACTGTGATGTGTGATAAATCTACCTGTAATTAAAGCTAAAATGAGCCGGATATGAGCTCAAAGCAGGATCACGAAAATAAATTAAATCACAAAGTGAACTCTTACTCTTCTGTAAATATACTGAGGAGGAACTGGGTGTGGATTTATCCCCTTTTTATCTTCTGTGTACAGGTAGGAGTACAGGTTCAAGTACAGGTAAGAATACAGATCAGAGTACAGGTTCGAGCACAGGTAGGAATACATGTTAGAGTACAGGTAGGAGTACAGGTAGGAGTACAGGTTGGAGAACAGG
>CM075005.1:31678612-31691156 GCA_037576675.1 Pangasius sanitwongsei
ACAGGTTCGAGCACAGGTAGGAATACATGTTAGAGTACAGGTAGGAGTACAGGTAGGAGTACAGGTTGGAGAACAGGTAAGAATACAGATCAGAGCACAGGTTCGAGCACAGGTAGGAATACATGTTAGAGTACAGGTAGGAGTACAGGTTGGAGAACAGGTAAGAATACAGGTTGCTAATTGCTAATTGCTGATCATTCGATTCCACTGTTTCATTAGCACTAATAAAGTGAGTCACGTGTGTCACGTGTAAAAGCACGCGTTTTTTACAGAACGCTTTCACGTGCAATCACGTGATCCTTTCACCTGTTTCACCTGCGGAACATGCGCTCTGTTCACACTGTGCAATAAAGGCTCAGGTTCAGTCTCACTGCAAAGAGTTAAACAACTGTTCCTGAACACACACACACACACACACACACACGCGCGCGCAGTGACGTCACACTCCGAACCAAACACACGCATCCAGCCTCAGTTGGCGCTTCAGTGTTGAGCGCGGCGGAAACCCCGAGCACTTCCGGTCAGATACAACAATAACCTGCTTATTATCAGTGAGATTTATTTATTTACTTATTTATTTAAAAACCGCTGTTCGCGCGGTCTCACATTTCCGATCCGATCTGATCTGCGCGCGCGCGTGTGTGTGTGAGCATGTCCGGGACCGGAGAACCGAACGGAGCTGAGCGCGAGCGGCCCGGGCCGTGTTTCGGTCGGATGCGCGAGGAGGAGGTAGAGGAGGAGGAGGAGGAGGAAGAGAAGATGAAGGCGCTTAAGCCGACCTGTCCAGGTGATGAGGCGCGCGGAGGAACCGGCGTTGCCATGGAAACTGCATCCTCAGGTAATGGATGGTGGGTGTGTGTGTGTGTGTGTCTGTGTGTAAAAAGTCAGAACATAAAAGGACAGAGCTGAGTTTAATGCTTTATAAACATTTAGGAAAAGGTTTCAGAAAGGCTACATAACGCGTTATAACCTCATGATCACGTGACTGGTTTCTTTCGACAGAAGAGCCGAACTTTTAAACTTTCAGCTCTCTCTCTCTCCCTCTCTCTCTCTAACACACACACACACACACACACTAGTGTCAGTCGTGCTGCAGAAACTCAGTCTCCTCTTTTGGTTAATGTGTGTATTGTGCTATTTGTGTTTTTATTTTTTTAGGATTGATTTTTATTACATTTATCCTTTATTATATTTGCAATGCAAGTCATTTCAGCTATGCATTTTTTTCTTGTACTTTTTTAAGCTTTTCAGTTAAAAAAAAATCATTTTAATGCTTAGGAGTTTTTAAAAAAACAACAATATGGGCTGGGTATCGGTACCGGCCGACACTCAAGGTTTCGGTACTGGTATCAGAAAGAAGGAGTGGTATCGTGCCATCTCTGATCTGGAATAAACCAATCGTAGGATGGTCAGGGCTCAGAGAACATTCACAAAGTCCACGTGGGTCCCAGAATGTTCCTGAAGCCCCGATATATCCGTTACTTTAAGAGTCCCGAACACACTTTAACACGATGCAGAGTTCGTGTTCAACTCTCACCTCTTCCTCAGTCTATAATTTCACCTGGATTCTGTAGATTTGTGTCCATCAGCTGCTGCTGTAATCATAAACACTCTCCTGTTGCTCATTCCAGGACTCTTATGCTGCATTCAACCTACACAACTCATAGTGATGTCATTTTTGACCTCCGTGCTTTCGAGCTACTTGAAATCGGGGTGGGTGGAACACAGACGCTTCCATGTTCATCTTTTTTTAGCAACATTTCCTCAGAACAGTGAAGTGTAGAATCAGTGTTACAGATTTAATAAATAATAAAGCTGATACGTGTGTATATACAGTATAACTCACTTAAAGGGAAGAAGTGCCGCTGTGTTTACGGCTGATGCTCTGAGCCGCCATGTTGATCTGATGAACTCAGAGTTGAGGTTGAGGAGAGGTCTGGAATAATGAGTCACATTCTGCTCATACTGAACATCCTGTACACACTCTCGGTTCTGTTAGTCTTTACTCTATACTTGTGTACTGTAATGATTTATAATCACACTATCAGGTGTCTCCCAGGAGACTACCAGCTCCCTTTTGAGTCTGGTTCTTCTCGAGGTTTCTTCCTCATGTTCACCGTCACCTCTGGCTCATTAGGATCTAAATCTATCTGTAACGCTGCGCTGTGACAGAGTGTACTGGTGAAAGCGCTGTATACATAAACATGAACTGAATTAACACAGCCCTAGTTTAGAAATCAGCATCATAAGTGTGTGTGTGTGGGTGTGTGCGTGTGTGTGTGCAGAAACAAACTGGCAGAATACCTCCGTGTTTCTATACATGAGCTGGAGCTTTAAGTCCTTTTCCTCTGCCCTACACACACACACACACACACACACACACACACACAGGATAGGAGTCTATTTATAGCGGCTGGCCCACGCTGTCTCTCAGACTGTGGGAATTAAAACGCTGCATGTTACACAACAGTTCACTGAGGATAAACGCTGCCGAGTGGGCGGAGCCTGGCTGGGAGTGGGCGGGGTTTGTGCACTCGTTTCCGCTTTCAGTGTACATCTGCAGTTCTTCACGGTTATATTAAGAGCTTTTTACATTATCGGCTGGAGGGAAGTGTCTTAGATGAGTAGACATTTGTGTTGAGTTAGTTCCTCTAAAAACATGCATTGTAATTATCGACTGCTCTTCTGTGATTGTGTAACGGATTACTTTGCTCATAAATATCTGGAAAAATGTCATTAAAGTACTTATTAATTTACTTCCAATTTACTCTGTAAACCAAATTAATAAAGCAACTGTACTGATTTATTCATCCTGGACACTTTTACTGGGGAAAAAAGTGAAACGGTATTATCTGTTTTTATTATAAGTTTATGATTAAGATCGTGTTGTAGTGCGCAAGTGACCCCCCCCCCCCCCCTCTCACATACACACACACACACACACACACACAAAGTCATCTTACACTGGTATTAAACCTGCTCAGGCAAGAGAGAGAGAGAGAGAGAGAGAGGATGATCTGCTCTCTCTACCCTTCACCTCTCAGTGCTTATATATAGACTATATATAGATAGTGCGTGCGTGTGTGTGTGTGTGTGTGTGTGTGTGAAATGCTATGAAATTTTCAGTATCACGTATAAAAGTTCTCTCTCTCTCTCTCTCTCTCTCTCTCTCTCACAGACTCTGTGTCTGATCTGTTCCTGAACTCTTCCTCCAAGCAGAGTGACCTCTACACCTCCCTCCTCTCCTCTAACTCCTCCTCCTCAAACCCGTTCAGCGCCAGCGTTCCTCTCTTCTCCTCCGAGGATGATCGTTCTCCTCTCGCTCCTCTGGGGAGCGACTCTGGAATTGGGATGACGCCCGGTGACCCCTGCGACCTTCACAGCCAAAAAAGCGAGCCCTACAACTACATGGATATGAGTGATGACCTTTGTGACCTCAGTAACCGTAGTAGTACTGGGGCAAACAAGCAGCCAATGAGGAGCCGCATGGAGGATGATGATGATGATGATGATGAAGATGAAAACGGATCCATGGATTTTAAGGCAAGGATGGAGAAGGAGGCGTTCGATTTGGGAAGCTACCTGGAGAAGAATCCTGAAAACCTGACAGTGAAGGGAGACTTGGGAAACACCTTTCCGTATGTGGAGGACCAATCAGACGACGAGTTACTGGAGAACAGTCCACGCCCTGCCAGTCCAGTGAAGATCACTGTGACAACGGATTCCTGTATCCTAGCACCCGAGCAAGCAAGAGTTGGAGTGTCTGAGAGAGAAAGTGTGTTGAGTTTGGGAAAAGAAGGCGTTCCCACGGTAACGCTGTCCGAACCAGAGGATGACAGCGCTGCTTCATCTGTCAATCATTCCCCTAGCCACTCCCCTACAGGTAAACCACACCCACTTACATCACCCAACACACACCTTTTCTCATAAACTTCCTGTTTCTCACTCTGTCTCCTCGCAGGAAGAGAGTCGCCCTCAGACATCTTGTTCCAGCCCGTAGGGATGAAGTGCGTGAACAACAGCGCCCTCTACCAGGCCACCAAGGGCCCTGTGAAGGCCGCATCACGATTTGGGACGCGGGACAGCGGAGAATCCGGAGACTCCGAAATCGAGCCTGATTCCCCAAGACGTGAAAAGCAGTTCAGTGCCAAAGACAGACCTGGCAACCCGTTTGAGCCGACAGTTGCGGGTGTGGAGATGAATCGAGGCAACAAGGGAAGATCTGAGGTTTCTGTGAACACGAAGGGGGAATCTGTGCAACATGGCAACCCTCCGCTTTACAGCCTGCTGCGTGAGGAGAGGGAGGCGGAGCTAGACAGCGACCTGCTCATCGAGTCAGCTTCTGAGGAGAGCCCTAAGAGGGAGCAGGTAGTGAAGTGCACCCTGAAACCGAGCTCCCCTCCGAGCTCACCTCCACCTGTGAGCAGCGCTGTCTCTCCACCTCTGAAAGAGAAAGAACAGGAAGTAAAGGAAGAAAAGAACGAAAAGCCCAGCGCAGCACAGAGAGAGGAATCCAACACTCAGCCACAACAACAGGAAGATAGTGTGTCCACTAAAGCCAAGCCTGAAGTGATGGCGTCTTTTGAACAGCGCCCTCTAGAGGACGGAGGGAATAAAAGCACGGGGATGTGTACTGAAGTAAAAGGGGATGCTAAAGAGGCGGAGCTGCTGCTCTTCCTGCACAACTTCAACAAGCAGAAAGGTAAGAAAAGACAAAAAGAGTTTTGCAGTAAAAAAAAGAGAGGCAGAGGTGGGCGGGGCTAGTTTCAGCTTTAACTAATGTAAGTGTAGTTCATTTAGGTTTTAACAGGTGTGTGCAGAGTTAGCTTAAGCTTTAACTGATGTGGGCGGAGTTAGTTTAGGCTTTAAAGTAGGAGGTGTGATCCAGATGGCACATGATGGAGTTTGAGTTTGCACTTTATCCTTTGCAGTTGGAGGCGGAGTTAGTTGAAAAGAGGAGAAGGTGCTTATTGGTCAATTGCTATACTATGTCATTATGACATATATATATATATATATATAGTCATGTCTGATTTATTTATATCTGTGCTGCTAACCTGTGGGTTTAGTGAGGAATTACACGAAATACTCTCGTTATATAGAAATAAGCACACAGTGTACATATTGTAAATATTTAAACATGTGAAATTTGCATATTGGAATATTGATGTGATGAAGGTCATTTTATTACCGGCACTTCTGTCACTTCAACATTCTGACGGTCAGCTGATGATTAATTAATGACCAATTAATCATCTTCCCTCAATGAAATCCAAATCTGATTACTAACAGAATTCTGGGTGCAAGTTAAGTTTCTCAGAAACTGTGTGCGTGAGAGGTGGGGAGAGAGAGAGAGGGAGAGAGAGAGAGAGAGAGAGGGAGAGAGGGAGGGAGAGAGAGAGAGAGAGAGTGTGTGTGTGTGTGTGTGTGTGTGAGCAACTTTTTCAGGTCAGATGCTGGTATCTGAAAGCGCCAATGCTGTAAATCATGTTTTTATGTAAACTCCTTGTAAACTGGGGCAACACGCGCACACACACACACACACAAAAAAAACCTCAATTACTCATGTAGACACAGATACATGCTACTGTATAAAAACACACACACACACACACTGAATGTTCTGGAATGCAAAAAAAGCAGGTCACTGTCTCTTTGCTGCTATTATTGCCTGCAGAGGGCAATAAAGTACTTGGAATGCGTGCAAACACACACTCACACACTCACACACACACACACACACACACACTCACACACACATTCATCATCATGAAATTAGGTCCTGCTTTCTAAAATAATATGCAATATATAAGACTGTCTGGAAACACACACACTGTATCATCATAAAATAATTAAATAACGGCTTATAATATTCACATTATATAACGCTGATGTCACACACACACACACACAGATCACGAGCAGGTCCTGCAGTTGCCATGGCGACGCAAGAAGGGTGTGGGCTTAGGCTGACATCTTGTGGCGTGATTGGCTGTTGCCGTGGCGACAGGGTGTAGGGAGGAGAGAAGGATGCTGAGAGATCAACAGTAATAGATTCTAAAGATTATTTATATGAGACGCAATAAACAGAATTATATTAAAGCTAATTATACGTTATATGAAATTATATTTATTAAATTACAACAGAAATCTCTATTTATTTAACAAGGTACTGTCATTGGATGGTAAATGTAGCATACCACACACACACACACCCCCCTAGCTAATGTAACACAAACTATAATACTCTATGAAAAAGTATTGGCACCCCTCTACCACATCTGAGCGCCTCAGGACGAAGTTCTCGGTCCAATCATGCTCTGTTTTGCGTGATTTATTCTAAGTACGTTAAAATTTCTTTTGTAATCATTTATTCTTTATAAAAATGAATCGATTTATCATTAATATATGTTTCATGTTTTGGAGGAAAATTTCACAAAATGGAAAATAAGGTTGAGAAGAGGAACACTTTTAAGAGCAAAGACAAAGAAGCTCTTATGTTTTGTGTTGTATATATATGTGTGTGTGTGTGTGTGTGTGTATCTTACACACATCTGTTTGATGAGGCTTTTATTTGTGAAGCTGGAGTGTTACGCCTTAGTGGCTGCAGTGCAGACTGCAGTGTTTACCATGTGATCGCCCCACCTCTGTCTGTCTCTCTCTTTCTGTCTCTCTCTCTTTCTCTCCGTCTCTCGCTCTCTCCGTTTGCTGAAGTGCCTGTTTGTCACTACACAGTCGGTAGCATCGCATTAGATTCTCCTCCCATCCTCTCTCTCTCCCCTCTCCCTCTCTCCCCCCCCTCCTTCTCCCTCTCTCTCTCCCTCCCTCTCTCTCTCTCTCCCCACCCTCTCCTTCTCCCTCTCTCTCTCTCCCTCCCTCTCCCCCCCTCTCTCTCCCCTCTCCCTCTCTCTCTCTCCCTCCGCCCTCCCTCTGGTCATCCTTTCTGCCCATTCATGCTGTTCAGAGTCAGACAGAGAACACAAAGAAAAAGAGAACAGGAACAGAAGAGAGGAAAGCGGTAGAACATGGATTGTGGGAAGAAGGAGTGTCCGTGGAGTGGATGGAAAAACCACGGTACTGCTGCGTGTGTGTGTGTGTGTGTGTTAGCTATATGAGTGCTCTTATGCTACATTCAGTATCATGGTGCTGTGATGCAAAACTTAATTACCCTTTTTGTATATTGAGTTTGTGAATTTATCAGTGAGTGATGCTGTGTTTGGGGTGTGTTTGGAGGTGAGTGATGGTGTGTTTGGAGGTGAATGATGCTGTGTTTGTGTTTGGGGTGTGTTTGGAGGTGAGTGATGGTGTGTTTGGAGTGTGTTTGGAGGTGAATGATGCAGCGTTTGGGGTGTGTTTGGAGGTGAGTGATGCTGCGTTTGTGTTTGGGGTGTGTTTGGAGGTGAGTGATGGTGTGTTTGGGGTGTGTTTGGAGGTGAGTGATGCAGCGTTTGGGGTGTGTTTGGAGGTGAGTGATGGTGTGTTTGGGGTGTGTTTGGAGGTGAGTGGTGCTGCATTTGTGTTTGGGGTGTGTTTGGAGGTGAGTGATGCAGCATTTGTGTTTGGGGTGTGTTTGGAGGTGAGTGATGGTATGTTTGTGTTTGGGGTGTGTTTGGGTTGTGTTTGGAGGTGAGTGATGCTGCATTTGTGTTTGGGGTGTGTTTGGAGGTGAGTGATGCGTTTGGGGTGTGTTTGGAAGTGAGTGATGCTGCATTTGTGTTTGGGGTGTGTTTGGAGGTGAGTGGTGCTGTGTTTGTGTTTGGGGTGTGTTTGGAGGTGAGTGATGGTGTGTTTGGAGGTGAGTGATGCTGCATTTGGGGTGTGTTTGGAAGTGAGTGATGCTGCATTTGTGTTTGGCGTGTGTTTGGAGGTGAGTGATGCTGCGTTTGGGGTGTGTTTGGAGGTGAGTGATGCTGTGTTTGGAGGTGAGCTGCTCTTTCTTGATGAGGAGCCTGTTGCCACAGCAACCAGGCCCCACCAACCGTGATTACATCATTTCTGTCTGTAGACACACAGCGGGTGGCTCATTTCCTATAACAGACTCGTGTACGCCTGTTTTTGCTTTCACTCTGATAAAAATAAGATCATTGCTTTGTGTATATATATACACCATATTATGCAAATACAGTTATGCACATATTCATCAGTTGTTTTATCATCAGTAGCTTCATATGTTGGATTTACATTATCTGGTTTTCTCTCTCTCTCTCTCTCTGTATTTGGTTTACTTCAACAAAACGTGCACTCATCAAATACATACTTTAACTTAATTGTCATTAACTGACATCGCTGATCAACAATATGTACTCCGTTTCCACGGCAATGACCTTTCAACCAGGAAGGGCAAGAGGTGCTGGCATGGCTGCTATGTTGGCATTTAGAGTTATATTTATACAAACACACACACGCACGCAGACTCCTACCCACAATGCTATTTTAAATAGCGTGAAGATGAAGGACGTTTCGCACTCTCCGATCATCATCAGCCTTTTCATCACCCATGAGCTTTTTCATCATCTGAGGTGCTGTGTGTGTGTGTGTGTGTGTAAAGGAGGGAAATTGGAGCACCGTATCTATGGCAACTATCACCACCTTACCTACTTTTCCTCCTCGTCTCTCCTTCAAACTTAAAGTCAAACACACACACACACACACACAGCTCTTCTTCTGAGTGGTCAGTCTTGTTGGTATATCGACACACTTCACTCAGTGTGTGTGTGTGTGTGTGTGTGTGTTCTTTTCGTTCGGCCCATTTGTCAGTGGGTATGTGTGGTATTAAGACGCATGTGTGTGATCAGCTAGCCAATACCAGTGGGAGTTCAGCCTCTCTCCCTCTATCAGTGTGCAAATGTTCTCTCCCTCCCTCTCTCTCTCTGTCGTTTTATTTATCTCTCTCTCCCCCTCTCGCCCCCCTCTCCCTGTCTTTCCTTTTGTGTGCTTGCTCAGCTGCTCTTTCTCTCTTTTCTTTCTCTCTCTCTGTTTCTCTGCAGTCATGGGTGGTACAGGTCAGTCTTTTTCTCAGCTTTGTTAGCTTTATTTACTTCATTAACACTTCTGATTTAACCGGGTGTGTATTGTGTGTTTTGACCTTGCATGTGTGTGTGTGTGTGTGTGTGTGTGTGTGTGTTCTGGATTAGTTTTGACTCAGGTTGCACAAATGACTTGCGCTCTCTCAGACAGCGTGTCAGCGGCGGTGAATGTTAGCACGTATTAGTAACAACATTGGTTACATT
This sequence comes from Pangasius sanitwongsei, assembly GCA_037576675.1. NCBI lineage: Eukaryota > Metazoa > Chordata > Actinopteri > Siluriformes > Pangasiidae > Pangasius > Pangasius sanitwongsei. The sequence continues at coordinate 31,687,843 of CM075005.1, forward strand.
TATTGTTAATATTCTGATCGCTGGACATCATCTGTCCTGATTAAAGCTGATCTCGAGTCTCTGTAGAGACAATGAGAGGAACAAACGTTTTACGGACGATGACAGCTGCTGTCCACGTTAAAGACGTCATGAAGGCTGTTGACGAAAGTTTTTTTTTTTTTTTTTTTTTTTTTTTTTAAACACACACACACACACACACACGTTAGGAGTCTTACCTGACTTTGAGCTTGACTCGGTTTAATCCTTTGCGATATTTTAGCCACTAAAACAGGAAGATTGTTTCGTAACTCGTGGGTCTCGTGTGCCTCATTGTAAAGTCTGAACCTCACACCTGTCTCAGGTACAATTAATACCGGGGTTAAGGATCCAGAACGGCGTTCAAAATTAAAATTAAAAGGTTTTCTGAGGTGGGATGGACAGCAGGAACCAAACTCGTGATCACTGTGTCACAGAAACAATAATCGTATTTCACGTTAAATTTTTTTTAAAAAGAACCAATCATGTTTTATATCTAGTAATAATAATAAAAAAAAATACGATAAAATCACAGCGCTGCCGAGTTAACTGTCCAACTGTTCATCGAACTGAAATTGTGATGATAAATGTTATACTTACTTTTAATTTCGCTCAATTTAGTACATGTGAACGTAGCTAGCTTGGTGATTACGTTAACTACGTAGCTAGACCACAGACTCGATGCTAGACAAGCAAAATTAATTGAAATCTGCTGATTCTAGTGAAACGTTTAATCAGTCCGTGTCGTCTCAATAATGTTTGTCACGTCGGATTAGCTTAATGTTAGCTTGTGTGTGTGGAGAGACGAAAACGTAAGCTATGCAGAACCGAAACCGCAACCTCGAAGTTAAATCTGAAACAAAATGGTTGATATCTTCTGTCAAAGTGCGCTACGTGTACGATACTCAACTTTGAGTTTGGCCTTTAAGGTAATCATGATAAAATCTAGAAATCAGTCATCTAGGATTAGCAAACAACTGCCAAAGCTATCGATCCAGCTAACAGAAAACGTTGTCAAGCCATACAGTAACGTATTTATCCAGTTCTATTTGTTTCAAGTTATAAAAAAAAAAAAAAGCTACATTCAAATAAAAGTGTCACGCCATGTTTATGAACAAATCACTACTTCAGACGTCTAGGTTTTCTGATTAGCAGTTGATTCTTAGCGTAAATAGTGTAATTGTAGCTGTTCTGAGTCTTTTCTTAGTAATTTATCGACATATCTGAGGCAAACGTTGACGTTTCTGATCATTTTTAATCATTTCCGTGATCACTGTGTGTTTCTATCTGTGCATAAAACAGCTACATTCTACCTAGCTAAATCGCTAGCCTCATTCGGGACTGTTTCCCAGTTGCCTAGCAACGGTGCAATACACAAACATTCGTTTGAATGAATGGTCGCTGTAAATATGGTTTCTCACACTTGCTCATCAGTTAGGGAAAAATTAATGTTGTAGAAAAGTTAGAGAAAGTTATGTTTAAAAAAAAACAAAACGTTCTTAAGAAAACCTGATGGATTAAACGGAGTGAGTTTGAACCCCGTCCCCTTTCTCAGGCTTTAAAGGGTTAACGCTGTATGGAGCGTAATGTAAAATGGCCGACATTTCGTTCTGCCCTCTTCGGCTAAAATTAGCGCTGTGGGGACTGGAGGGAGAATCGCTCAGGAGACTTCTCTCTCTCTCTCTTTCTCCTTTCTTTTCATCACGGATGCTGATTGAAACTGTCGCCATAGCGACTGAAACCAGATGATCCAGATTGAGAAGTGTTGGTTCTCATGGCAACGTGTGCGAGTTAGCACCTCGATCGATCAGACACGACATCGACGTAAAACTCGTGTTTATGACCATAAAGATTAGCTTAGTTTTGTTAGCATTAAACACGACAGGTGCTGATCAGAATCCTCGTGTATAGCTGATCCCTTTTTTTTTTTTTTTTTTAAGCCCAAATTTTGCTTCTTTCATTTTGTACTTAACCTATCTGGCTAGCATGTTAGCTAATATGTAAAGTACTGAAAGCTTACACGGATTAGCGTGCTAACCGCAATCACTACAGTCACTCCACACAGACATTTAAAAAAATAATAAACGTATACGATAAAATCAAGCGATGCTTATTTTTTCAAGATGGCCGCCGCTGCAGTTTTCATCTACATGCTGCACTTTTATCTGTTTTTTATTGACAAATGTGTGTTATTTCTTTTTGTTTTTTTTTTAACCTGAAATCTGTTTGAGGTTAAGACCTTGATGCACTTTGGGATGTTGTTAGCGTGATGCTCGTCGTTAGTGTGCCTTAGCGGTTAGCTACATTAGCCTCATTACTGTCCATTATGTTACTGTAACTAGCCACATTTATTGTGTTTAGCTAAAGTCAAAGTGACAGGAGAAAAAGTGTGTAGTGTGTGTGTGTGAATTATTTTTCCCTCTCCAAGACATTTGTTTAAGCAGGTCACTTTAAGCCCTTATCAAAACACACCCGATAACATTTTAGCAAATGTCCTCGCCAACCCCCCGTGTGTGTGTGTGTGTGTGTGTGTGTGAGAGACACTGCCAGGTGTCAGGGATAATCATATGGCAGAAAGTATTTTATTTATGGAAGACGAAGAGGGACAAACTAAAAATAAATATCTCTATCGATATATACATTAATATAAAGGCGAGTCAAATGAAAACCTTAATTTTAATTTTAAAAGAATTTGTATTGTTTATTACAAACAAGTGTCACAGAAAAAGTGTATCATGTTTCTGCATTATCTCCGTTTCCTTCGAGTGTCCGGATTACTCAAGGGAAAAAAAACAAAACAAAAACGCGATCGATTCTAATTTATGTCGCAATTTTTTAAGGTTTTCATTTGACTCGTGTGCATATAATCCTACAATAAACACACACACAAATAAATCTGTTCACATCTTTAAAAAATGGACATGGAATGGAAATGGAAAACAAAACAAAACAAAACCCCCTGAGTGTCCTGGAACAGAATCAGTCGAAACAGGACGTTTAGCTCACGGTTAATCTTACGGAAGACGAAGGGGGACGGATTAATTAAAAATAAATATATCTGTCGTTATATCCGCTCAAATATCCTTCAGTCAGGAAATACATAAATACATCGAGCGAGAAATCCATCTTAATTTATTAAAACGTTTATTAATACTTTTAATTAATTAATTACTATTACTACTAAACATTTTAATTATAAATATTTAAAATTCTACACTGCGCTAGTTTTAAACTCTCAGCGTATCGTTTAGGATTCGACTTCACATACTGACTCGACTATAACGCTGATTAAAGCAGCA
>CM075005.1:31704088-31756004 GCA_037576675.1 Pangasius sanitwongsei
CTCAGACACTCGCACAGTCACGCACTCAGACACTCGCACAGTCACGCACTCAGACACTCGCACAGTCACGCACTCAGACACTCGCACAGTCACGCACTCAGACACTCGCACAGTCACGCACTCAGACACTCGCACAGTCACGCACTCAGACACTCGCACAGTCACGCACTCAGACACTCGCACAGTCACGCACTCAGTCACACAGACAGTCACTCACTCTGAAGGGCAGGATGGTTTTGAGGTCATCCAGGTAAAACTCCTCGACCGTGTACGGCGCTCCCTCCACCTCAAAAACGTATGCTGGGTTTATCCGGTTCCTGATCGGAGTACCGAAGTATTCCGCAAACTCCGCACAGTTAATTGTAGCTGACATCAGGATCACCTGTAGGAGAGGGAGAGAGAGAAATGATCACCTGCAGGTTAGACACAGTTAGCCAAGCTGTGTGTGTGTGTGTGTGTGTGTGTGTGTGTGTGTGTGTGTGTGTGCACCTTAACAAAGCGTGAGTTGGAGTGCAGCAGTTTTCTGACCATCAGCAGGAGGAAGTCCAGCTCCTCCGTCCGCTCATGCACCTGAAACACGCACAACACACACTCCATCATGAGTACCGTGTGTGTGTGTGTTTGTGTGTAAATGTGTGTAGGTGTTACCTCGTCTATAAAGATGTGTGTGAACTCGATGAGGCTCTTGGCTGCCACCAGTTTCTGCAGCAGCACTCCTGTGGTCATGTAGATCAGCCGTGTGTGTTCTGTGGCCATCTTCTCCAACCCCACCTACTCACACACACACACACACACACACACACGAATAGACAAGATATTATGAGGAGGGGAGACGGGATGAGAGACAGAGGAGGAAAGGTGAAAAAGGAGAAGAAAACAAGAGAACAGAGAGCAAATAGAGGGAGAGAGAGAGAGAGAGAGAGAGTATATGAGGGAGGAAAGGGAAAGAAAAACAGCAGATGAGGGAGACGAAAAAGAAAGTGAATTACAGGAGAAAAAATAAGAGGAGGTCAGAGAGAGGAGAGGGGCGACAGAGAAAGAAAAGATGAGTGTAGTGGATGGAGGATGTAAGAGAGAAAGAGGAGGAAAATGTGAGGAAGAAGAGGAGATGAGGAAAAAAAGGAATAAAATGAAGCATAAATGGAGCAGTGAGAGAAAGATGTAGAGGACGAGAAGTAAAAGAGTGTGAGGTGATACTGTGCATGTGTGTGTGTGTGTGTGTGTACCTGATACCCCACCAGGCTGCCGAGTGTACACCTGCGCTGTTGGGCGACCCAGCGTGCGATGCTGCTGGCTCCGATCTTGCGCGGCTGCGTGACCACCACGCTGCAGGGGGCGCCCTTCTCCGTGTAGTGATCCAGAATGAACTGGGGGAGCTGCGTGGTCTTCCCGCTGCCTGTCGCGCCTCGGATTATCACCACAGAGTTACTCTCGACCAGGGAGATCAGCTACACACACACACACACACACACACACACACACACACACACACACACACACACACAGAGAGAGTCGGCGCACTTCAGTCTTCAGACGTCTAAGTGTGTCTAAGTGTGTGTCTGTGTGCTCTCATGTATACATACACACACACCTCCTGCCTGTTCTTGGTGATGGGGAGTGTTGGATACTCATAGCTGGTGAGAGGAGGCGGAGCGACCCCGGCACCTAGGATTCAAGCTCAAAGGTCAGATCAAGCACACGGCGCAAAACGTTGTCTTAAATCTGTTAAGCACTCATTTTATAAATGAGCTTTTATACACTGTGTCTTATGAAACAGCGTGACTTCCTGTTACACAGATTTGCGTGTAGAATCATGTCTCACCGGTGAGGAGGTCGGACTTCCTCTTCCTCGCGACTCCTCCCTCCGATCCGTCCTTCTCCGGGCGTCTGTGGCAGGGACTGGACCAAACACACGTTCGGAGTTATAAATTAAAACATTTTTGAGCTACGGAGTTTAAATGAACTCACGGTGCGTTCGTATTGTGTCTGGATTTTTACACTCGCTCGGGAACTTCAGCACGTTTCAGATCATTTCACTCTCTCTGGTATATATGTCTAAAAAAATTCAATTTTTAGTTAAATATACTAGTATATTAGTATTAGTTCTTAATATTATACATTATAATAATCCTAAATAATTAAATGAACTATTAAATTAGAATTAAAGTTTTTGTTTGGCATCTAAAATAAACATTTTCCAAAAAACAAAAAACATATACACATAAATTGGAGATAATAGTAGGCTTACTAGCTGATTATGCAAATGAGGTAAACTATGCTAATTAGGAGGATGCGCTAAACCCTCACTGCGCATGCGCGAAGCCTGATGATCCCGCCATTACGCTAGCAAAAAGTAGCTCTCTAATTAGCCACGGAAGCTAAATAAGAATCCTGCTACCTCCTCGAATAATAGTAAATCATGCAATATTTTCCAACGGCCCAGTTATTGACGAATGAATTGATCGTTTTAAAATTAAAATAATAATATCGACAGAATGCTAATCTCATTAGGAGGATTAGCGTGCTAGATTACACTGCGCATGCGCGGACGGGACTGCCTAATCAAAAGCTAGCACCGCTAGCATGTTTGTATAATATTAATATTAATGTTTAAACAGCCACGCGCAGGAGTGAATAAAATGTTATAAAAATGCTATAAAATGTTATTTCTCACGTCTCCTCCTCATGCTGCTCTCCGTGCGGGTGTGTTTTATCTGTTTTGGGCTCCTCAGTGATTCGGACATTAGCGAACTGCGCTCCGAGAGTGAACCACTGCGCGATCTGCTCCGCCGTCACCGCCTGCTTCATAGCGACACACCTGCAGCACAAAACTCCACGGGTTCAGGTACACAGAACCGAATAAACCCACTTTATTCTGCCTCCAAACAAACAAACAAACAAACAAACAGAAACAGGCTAGCAACGCCGCTCTCTCTGCCTCACTCCGGCTCCTCGCGCTCGCCGTGACGTCACCAACGTAACGGTCGCGCAGATTTGAATCTGTGAGGAGAAAATTTATTTTAAAAAATATCAACTATTATTTCATAAAAAGCTTAATTATTCTTTTCTTTTTAAACATTATAAGACAATAAGATATGCAAATACATTAAAAGTTCTTTGTTACTGTTATTATCATTATGTTGTTGTAAATCAAATCTAACAGTTTTTCAATACTTAAAAAAACAAATGTATATTATTAAAATTATTATTATTAATATTATGTTGTAAATCAAATTTTAAAAGTTTTTCAATATATAAAAAACAAATTAAATTAAAAATATACTTCATCTTACTTTATATTTGTATTAACATTTAATTCATCATTATTATTATTATGATTATGTTGTTGTTGTGAATCAAATTCACTAATTTTTTTCAATATATAAAAAAACAAGTTAAATTAAAAATATACTTCATTTTATTCGTTAAACTTTATTTTTTTATTCATATTTAATTCATCAGTGATTGTAGAGGAGTTGATGTTTGATGTTCTTTGTTCTTCATGATCATAAATATGCATTTTTTTTAATAAATGAACTTTGTTTAAATTTAAACCTTTATTAATATTTTGGATTAAAAATTCCTCATGAATCCAGAACATTTATTTATTTGTTTGTTTGTTTTGAAAGTAAGAATTAAACAGGTGAATTAAATGATCAGATTAATCACTTTAATTAAAGACCTTCCTCTTCCTCTAGTGAAGTTTTTAATTAAACATGGATATAAATATATATTATAATTATTTTTAGTTTTTAGATTTGACTCAGTAATGACTGTATATTACACTACATTTATTTGGTCAACTGTTTATCGTGGGTTTTTTTTTATGTAACTGAATGATTCTGTCCAAGATACACTGAAAAATATTTCCATCATCCATCAGAAATCCATCAGCATCCTTTAATAAATAATTAGCAACTTTATCAATAAATCTGATCAATACATGAACACTGTATTTAAAAATATACATTTATTGAATGATCTGATGACTGGATTTAATCTGATGTTACATTTCCAGTACTTCAATTACAAACTCCAGCATTAAGGAATGTCTTCATTTATTTAAATTCGAAATCATGAATAAAAACAAATATATATATATTCAAAAATATGGACTACTCGTCATTTCTACAAGTGTTTATACAGACAGAAAGACCCCAGATTAAACAGATTTAACAGATTTAACAGATACAGGACAATTAGGACGAGGAAAATGAGAAGAAAAAGAGAACTATAACAATTTTTATTAAAAAAAAAAAATTACAACTGCGAGATCACAGCAAAAGGACAGGACAGGAGACATAAAGACACAAAAATATTTCACATTTCACTTTTAAAATTCATCAGTAAAAAAATCACATGAACTGAAGATATCATGACTTTTCGTAATGTCACATTTTGTGAGTCAAACGGAGCAGATAGTGATGAAGAAGCTGCCTCAAAGGTCGTTCCTGTTCCTCTACGAGTCAAAAAATAACATTCCTGAATGTGTGGAAAAATAAACATTATGTACACTTTATGTTGCTATCTAATTACAGTGGACAGAGAAGCGCACAGAGTCGACGTAGGAGGTGTGTTCTTCTGTCCCGGGATGTTCCTAGCACCGTGTGTGAAAGCTCCTGAGATGTCCAGCATGGAGACGTGTGTGTATGTTGACGCTGTTGTTGCGTACGCAGTACCGACGTTCAGGATGTACTCTTGTGTCGGAGTTTCTCGTTCTCCTGAAACACACACACACACACACACACACACACGGAGAAACCGTGAGATCGTAAAGCAGAACACTGGAATGTAGATCTTAATCATCTCATGATGCTTTCAGATACATAGAGTTTACACTCAAACAATCACAAGCGGAAACGACTCAAAATATACACTGATTCGTTTTGAGTCGATTCAGAGTCGAATCACTTTCTGGTTAGAATCGAATAAAAATGAATCAAAAAGTCTATCTAGTTCACTTGGAAGTGTGTGACTCTCACTGGAAAGTGATTTGACTCTGAATCGACTCGAAATGAATCAAACAATCAAAGTGATTCAGACTCGACAAACGGACTAATAGAAGAGAAAGAGCAACAGGAAAGGAGGGGAAAAAAATAAATAAAAAAAATCAGCCTTCCTGCTGAAAGCAAACCGGATCAGAACCTTACATTAGATTAGATTATTTATTTTCTGTAATTTATTTTGTTTTTATGTCAGTTCTGTTGTTTGTCTTCATTCTACACTCGACTGATGAACCACAGAAATGATTAAACAGTTGATAAATAAATAAATTTATCTATCCATCTTTCTCTAGAATGACGTGTGGGTGAACAGAATGACAGAGAAAAAAAAAAAAAATGTATGTGAACTCTGACCTCCTGCAGTTTGGTGATCTCCTTCTTCAGCTTGACCATGTATTCGATCTTCTGCTTGTGGTTCTGGTGGCCCAGCAGCTTGCCGTTCTCCTCGGCCAGGTGATCCACCTGCTTCCTCAAGACCTCCACTTCCTGTCGCGGCAAAACAGCGGGACACGGTTAACACGCGGCCAGCACGCGGGTGTGTTACAGAAACATCTGCTCAGGAACCGGAGGAACCATGACAGTCCTCTACAGTTCAGGAACAACAGTGGGTGGAGCTTGCAGTGCTGAACGACCAGAGGTTTTACGGTTAGCGAGCAGATGTCACGTGACGTGCGAGACGCTATCTTAGCGAGAGTGAGTGAACGTGATCGGAGGTCACCTGCAGGAGCTCGCTGTGTGTCTCCTGAAATCCTCGCAGCTCCAGGCAGCGGTTCCTGAGTTCAGTGGTCAGCTCCTGGATGCACGTCTGAGACTGGACCAGAGTGACCTCCTGGTTCTGTAGACTGAACACACACACACACACACACACACACACACACACAAATCAGACCTCAGACTAATCAGCCATACACTGGTCTGATTATATGCATGCGTGTGTGTGTGTGTGTGTGTGGGTGATTTTCCTTCTTACCTCTTCTGAGCTTCAGCCAGCTGCATCATCAGCGTGTTCTGAAAGACAGAAAAAGAAAACCAGACGTTTAGATTTCATTCGCACTGATACTCCTGCAGTTTGAGGAGGCTGTGATCATCACCTTCGCACTCCTCTCCTCACGCAGGTCTCGCAGCACGGACTGGTGGATCACATCCTTCAGGTTCCTACAACACACACACACACACACACGTTTATCACATCACAAACCAGAGTTAAACAAAGCTTTAGAAAACGTTTGCTTGGCTCTCTATAATCTCTCCAGAAAAGTTTCCTTCAAATTTATTTCTATCCATTATTTTCTCTATTGTGTGATATCTCCCAGTCAGAGGGTGAAGACTAGCATGCTAAAAAATATCATGAAAAAATAATAAAAAGAAAGGTTTTTTTTATAAAAAATAATTGAAATGATGTAAAAAATGTTCTCTCTTCAGTGTTTTTTATAAATAAAATTGGTCAAATCTTTTAAATAAAGTTGTTTGTGTGTCGTTATAAAGAGCGAGTCTCACTCTGTGGCGGCGCCGTTCTGAGACTGTTGGCTCTGTGTGTTATAGAACTGCTCCAGTAGAGTCTGGATCTCCAAACGCATATTCTCCTTTTCATTGAGCTGAGCCTGGAAAACACACACACACACACACTTTACTATAAGAATAAAAATTCACACTGCACCATGGACTTGTCGCAAATCACGCACAAACTTTTCACTACACAGGCTACACTCTGCAGTCCACCTCTTCACGTGTCTCAGTATGGTGTGTGTGTGTGTGTGTGTGTGTGTGTGTACCCTGAGTCTCTGGATCTCGTCGTTCTTGGCCGTGCGCTCGGCGTTGAGTTCGGCCAGCAGCACCTCCATCGTCATCATGGACGAGCGTCGGCTCTCCAGCTCCTTCTCCTGATTCTCCAACAGCTGAGACAGCTCCGTGTTGAAGCTGCGCGGAGTGCGAGGCGTCTACACACACACACACACACACAATTACCGATATTTACACACACCTGCTCTACATATCAAGATTCAAAATTATACAACTAAAGACTTAAACAAATGTAGTATACTTCTGTCCATCCATCCATGTTCTCTATCCACTAATTAACGAGATGAATAAATTAATAACTGTACCTGTGGGTTCATTTTAGGCGTAGCAGAGGCATGACCACCGTTTACAGTCCTCATATTGAGCTGCTCCTCCTGCTGCTTCAGCTACACACACACACACACACACACACACACACACACACACACACACACACACACACGCACGCTTAGAGGAAAAATGCCCCGTCCACTCAGTGACCGTGATGCCTACTGAGGCTCGGTGTCAGTTTAAAATGCAGCCCAGTGAAACAGAAAGCTTGTCAATGACATGGCTACGTTAAGAGAACTCGGTTCTCCCCAGGGTTCTACCTCGGTTCTCCCCAGGGTTCTACCTCGGTTCTCCCCAGGGTTCTACCTCGGTTCTCCCCAGGATTCTACCTGTTCCTGCAGAGTGCTGATGGTTGTGTCCTTCTCGGCGCTGAGACGCTCAGCTCTCTGTAGCTCTGTCGTTTGCTCCTCTAAACTTTTACTGAGCTTCTCCATTTCCTCTGTGACATACGCCAGATCCTCCTGCAGCAGCTCCAACTGTAGAACACGAACACACACACGAACACACACACATTTGATAATGATCATGATTAATTCATGTGTGTACACTGCTCGTGTCCCGCCATATAAGGACATTTGGGGCGGGCTCTAGGTGGACTCGATGTGCTCGTTCATTAATTATTTTGTGGTTAATAAACAGGCCAAAGGTAGAGGGGTTTAGAGACATGACTGTGTGGCTCTAAGAGTATCTCTCTCTCACACACTCGCTCTCTCTCAAACACACACACACACACACACCTCAACGCGGTTGGAGGCCACGCGTCGCTCTGAAGCCTCTCTGAGCTCCTGGACTTCTGCCTGCATGCGAGAGACCAGTTTGTTTGTTTCCTCTCTCTCTGAACACGCTGCGCTGTATTTCACCTGCAAACACCACAGAGTCGGGGTTAAACACTCGTCTCAGACACCACAGAGTCGGGGTTAAACACTCGTCTCAGACACCACAGAGTCGGGCTTAAACACTCGTATCAAACACCACAGAGTCGGGCTTAAACACTCGTATCAAACACCACAGAGTCGGGCTTAAACACTCGTATCAAACATTACAGAGTCAGGGTTAAACACTCGTCTCAGACACCACAGAGTCAGGGTTAAACACTCGTCTCAAACACCACAGAGTCAGGGTTAAACACTCGTCTCAGACACCACAGAGTCAGGGTTAAACACTCGTCTCAAACACCACAGAGTCGGGGTTAAACACTCGTCTCAAACACCACAGAGTCGGGGTTAAACACTCGTCTCAGACACCACAGAGTCGGGGTTAAACACTCTGACTAGTACAAACATACAATAACGTAATCAATACGCAGCAGAGGAAACACTCACAGTGATGTCACTGAGGTCGGCGCTCATCAGTGAGAGACTCTGATCCTTCTGTTTGAGATCAGAGCGTAGATCATGTGTCTGTTTCATCAGGTCCAACACCACGGCCTGAAAACACACACACACACACACACACACACACACAAACCTAAAACACTGGCACTAGTCTCTAAGGCTTATTTCCTATTACTTAAATTTGAATTAAATTTTTGAGAAAAAAAAGGTACATACAGAATACAGAGCTCACATATACATTATAAAATTTTCTCCCTAATTGGGTCTTAGCTAGTTCCCGCCCACCAGCCAGCTCTGCCCAATCACACGACAGCTACCATCCTGGGAGGGCGAAGGTTAACGTAACACGTGCTTCCTCCGAGACACGTGAAGCCAACCAGACGCATCACTTGGAACTGCTGCTCCTGCTGCGTCACAGGGCGGAGTAACACACTCAGAGGAAAGCGCTATCCGCCCTCTTCTGCATACACGAGCCCCTGGATGCCCAGGATTGGTTCATTTCGGTGTGATTGACAGGACAGAGAGAGAGTATGCCCCTCCCACCCAGCGAGCACCGCCAGCTTTGCTCTATCGCACTCCCGGCTAGACTCACTTCATCTTGCTCTATTTTCTGCTCCAGGCTGGAGATCGATGCATTCGCACTGCTCACACTCTGCTCCAGAGATTTACTGTTCTCAGCCTGGGAAAAGAAAAAGAGAGAGAGAGAGAGAGAGAGAGAGAGAGAGAGAGAGAAAGAGAAAGAGAGAAATGTATGCAGTGTCGTACTTTCAGTAGATATCTCAAACAATTATTCTTCAGTAACAGCTATAACAGTGTGTTTTTATTGTCTGAAAGCAGTGACACACACACACACACACACACACTCACACACACACTCCCACTCACACACACACACACTCTCTCACACACACTCTCTCTCTCACACACACACACTCCCTCACACACACACACTCCCTCACACACACACACTCCCTCACACACACTCACACACACCTGCTGTTGGTTTTGAGCAGTGAGCTCCAGGATGTGTTTTTTGAGCAGCGAGTTCTCCTCCACAGCCTGCAGCAGCTCTCTGTGTGGAACAGCACATATTCATCACACCATCTTTATCTCTCCTTCCCTCTTTCCATCTCTCTTTTCTCCATCTCACTCTTTCCCCAATTCCATCTTCATTTACCCACACACACACACACACATATGTGGTTCCTCTCCTGCTCCACCACCATCTCTTACTCACCATCCCTCTCTCCTTTAATCTCCACCCTGTCTATGCCTTTCTCCTCTCTCTCTCTCTCTCTCTCTCTCTCTCTCTCTCTCTCTCTCTGACCTCTATCTGACTGAAAGGTGCAGGATATGCTACATATCATTATCATTATTATTGTTATCATCAGTAGCAGTAGTTCTTACTTGGAGGTGTTCTCTCTGTCTGCTTTCAGCTGTGACCTCAGACTGCTGATCAGCTCTCGCTCAGCTTGAAGAGTGTTCATCAGCTCCTACACACACACACACACACACACACACACACACACACAGATAAAACATAAAACTCTGCTTATTTTACCAGACACGTCTTTCACACACTTTCTTCTCTAATTATTATCTCCATAACAGAGAGAGAGAGAGAGAGAGAGAGTGCGAGAGACAGAGAGGAAGAGACAAAGAGAGACAGACACAGAGAGAGACAGAGAGAGAGAGTGAGAGACACAGAGAGAGAGTGACAGACACAGAGAGAGAGTGACAGACACAGAGAGAGAGAGACACAGAGAGAGAGAGACACAGAGAGAGAGACACAGAGAGAGAGACACAGAGAGAGAGAGACAGACACAGAGAGAGAGAGAGACAGACACAGAGAGAGAGAGAGAGACACAGAGAGAGAGTGAGAGACACAGAGAGAGAGACAGACACAGAGAGAGAGAGAGACACAGACACAGAGAGAGAGACAGACAGAGAGAGAGACAGACACAGAGAGAGAGTGAGAGACACAGAGAGTGAGAGACACAGAGAGAGACAGACAGACACAGAGAGAGAGTGAGAGACACAGAGAGAGAGACAGACACAGAGAGAGAGTGAGAGACACAGAGAGAGAGTGAGAGACACAGAGAGTGAGAGACACAGAGAGAGACAGACACAGAGAGAGAGAGACAGACACAGAGAGAGAGTGAGAGACACAGAGAGAGAGACAGACACAGAGAGAGAGACAGACACAGAGAGAGAGAGAGAGAGACAGAGAGAGAGACAGAGAGAGAGAGACAGACACAGAGAGAGAGACAGACACAGAGAGAGAGACAGACACAGAGAGAGAGAGAGAGATAGAGAGAGACAGAGAGAGAGACAGAGAGAGAGAGAGAGGCTCACAGTGATGTGTGTGTGCTGCTCGGTGTGTTCTCTGGTTTTCTCCTCCAGCTGTTGGTGATACTGATCCGCTTCAAACTTAGACTCAGCCTGCAGCGTGTCGAACGCGTCCTGCAACACGCGCTGCTGCTCCTGAAGCTCCTCCCACTCCAACCTGACACACACACACACACACACAAGGAAATTCCAAGGAAAGGTCCTCAGCAGACATGAACACATTGCTCGTGTGTGTGTGTGTGTGTGTGTGTCGGCTCTCACCTGACTTTGTCCAGCTGCAGTTGTGTGCTGATTAAGCTGTTAGACAGCTGTGTGTTCTCTCGCTCCTGCTCCCTCCGCACCTCCTCCAGCTGTTTATCTGACGACTGCAGCACCACCCGCAGGTCACACACCTCGCTACGCAGCACTAAAGGGCAAAGGTCAAAGGTCACAGACTCACACTCACAGTGGGAACAGGGAAAAGCACTCAGAATGGCGACGTTTAGCCCGTTCACATCGAAACGTTTAGGTCTGATGTGTGGGGATGGATTAGGATTCCGAATAGGGTTCTATTTAGGGGTTTGTGTGTGTGTGTGTGTGTGTGTGTGCGCGCATGTACCCTCCGCTGCCGCTCTCTCCTCAGTGAGCTGCTGTTCCAGAGCGCTCACACTCTCCTGCAGCTTCCTTTGCTCCTCCATCAGAGAACTTCTCTCTGCGCTGAAGTCCTACACACACACACACATATGCACACATATACACACACACACACACACACACACACGCGCGCAAGTCAATACTTTGATTGTATTAAATAAAATAAATAATAAAAGCAAAATTCATCTTGATAAACTTGCGTGTTAATAACATGTTTATTTAATTGCCGTTTCATAAAATTTTTTTATTATTTAATATAATTACATAATTGTTCAATTAATGAAATGTTAAATGTTAAACGTATTTATATTTGTCATAAAAGACAAGCAATTAAATATGTTTTTAACTAAATAAAAAGGTACTTTATAATCACAGATATATTTTTTTTATTTAAATGTGGGAGAAAAAAATAAGTATTCTTATCCTACCTCGGCTCTGCGAGTGGACTGCTCGGTCGCCGTAGTAACCTGCTCTTCCAGCTTGCTGATTTGCTGAAGCAGCTTCCTGTTTTTGGCTTCCTCCTCGTCCAGCTGGCTCTTCAGACGAGTCATCTGCTCCTAACGACAGCAGGGTGAAGAAAAAAAAACAACTCAACAACCACTCGGACTCCGTTTAACACCGTGTGTGACAGTATAAACCCCCCCGCGTGTGCTGAATAATGGTACGCTCCACTCGGAGTTACCTGCAGTTGTTTCAGTTCCTCAGTGAGAGCCTCGCAGGCCAGCTCACTCATAGCAGGAGGGGGTTGTTCGCTCTCGATGTCCTCCAGCTCCGAGTCGCCCCCGTGGCCGTTTAGATGCTCCGGGCTGGACAGGGGCACCAAGCGGCTCCTCAGGTTATACGCTTTAGTCGGCGTCGTCAGAATCTGCAGAAAATGGAGAGAGAAAAAAATACAGCGGGGAAGAAAAACATTAAGTATAATTACAACAGCGAACGTTAGGGGTCCAAGCACTTTGTTGAGTAAGAGTTTAACAGGACAATCGGGTTGCGTCATCAGTGTCACACTCCAGCGCCGCGTCGCTAACGACGATTAAAAAGATCCGGCGGGGATTTTAACCTTGTAGACGGTGTACCTTAATCGTTTCAGCGTGGATCTTGTTCAGCTGCGACACTTCCTGTTTGGTGTGCGCTTTAGTAGCTTCTAGAATGTTTTCCAGGTGCTTGTTGGATTTGTCCAGGTAGCGTTTCTCAGACTCCAGCTCGAGCAGCTGCTTCCTGGAAAACAGAAAGTGACTATCAGAGCAAATTCAGACTGTTTAGCAAAGGTTTTATAAGTTATAAAGCATGGAAATTTATGAGTTTGAGAGTGAGAACACGTCACTAGAGAGTTATTAATATGAGAGTTAATAAGTGAGAGTTTATTACTTCACAAAAACACAGTCGTCCAATCAGATCTCACGACCGGTATTTAGCCGGTTTTTAACTGTTTTTCTAAGAACATCCAGATTCTGCAGGCAGCATGAAGGCCACGTCTTTAAGTTAAAGCCCTAATGTTAGCTAGCTTTTGCAGAGATAACATTAACGTTGGCCAAGTTAACGATATTGACTTAAGCTCCGCCCTCCCCGCACCACACACGCGTCACTTTGGTAACGCCTGCACTCACTTGCTGACTTGCTTGTAATCGTTGAACGCTTGCACCACGGCAGTGAGCTCCGACTGTTTCTGTAACAACTGGGCCTTCAACCTCTCCATGGAAACAGAGGACAGCGTCTCCATGGTAACCGGGGTGGAGCAGGTAGGTGGAGCTGTCAAAGGGGAAGAAGTGAAAGAGAAGCAAGATGTTATCATTATTAATAACAATAATAATAATAACAATAACAACAACAACAACATCAACTACTGCCAGGCTGAGGGCCTCGTCCCAAATCGAGCGTCTTCACTCACCCCCCACCGCCTCCGCACCCTCCTCTGACTTTAACACCTCCTGAAAAGCCCGCTCGAGCTCAGCTTCAGATTGGGACGCGGCCTCCTGAGCGTGCTTCACCGACTCCAGCGCTCTCAGAGCACGC
The DNA here is from genome assembly GCA_037576675.1 of Pangasius sanitwongsei. Classification (NCBI taxonomy): domain Eukaryota; kingdom Metazoa; phylum Chordata; class Actinopteri; order Siluriformes; family Pangasiidae; genus Pangasius; species Pangasius sanitwongsei. The sequence continues at coordinate 31,717,548 of CM075005.1, forward strand.
ACTTCCTCCTTCAGGCTGCAGTTCTCTGCTGCGTACCACATCATGCGTGGGTGATGTTCCACCTGAGAGAGCGGAAAGAGAGAGGTGTGTGAGACGCCATGTTAGTGCATGCCTAAGCTAATCTGTCTGTCTGTGTGTGTGTGTGTGTGTGTGTACCTGTTCTCTGAGTAGGCGAATCTCCTGTAGCAGCTGATCGATGAGAATCTGGCCCTGCTGTGCCGGTTCCGCTCGCTCTCCCGTGTCCAGCTCCCTCTTCAGATGGGCGATGCGATCGTCTCGGAATTTCAGGATCATGCGGTTGGACTGAATGAATTTTTCCTTCTGTGCCCAGGCCTCTTCCAGACGAGACAGTTTCTCCTGCAGTACCTGCACACGGACACAGAGAGGGACAGGAAGAGGGAGAGGGACAGGGAGAGGGACAGGGAGATGGACAGGGAGATAGACAGGGACAGAGAGAGGGAGAGGGACAGAGAGAGGGACAGGGAGATGGAGAGGGACACGGAGAGGGACACGGAGAGGGACAGGGACATGGAGACGGAGAGGGACATGGAGACGGAGAGGGAGAGGGAGAGAGACAGGGACATGGAGAGGGACAGGGAGAGGGAGAGAGACAGGGACATGGAGAGGGACAGGGAGAGGGACAGGGACATGGAGCGGGACACGGAGAGGGACATGGAGAGGGACAGGGACATGGAGCGGGACACAGAGAGGGACATGGAGAGGGACATGGAGAGGGACAGGGAGAGGGACAGAGACAAGGAGAGGGACATGGAGAGGGACAGGGAGAGGGACAGAGACAAGGAGAGGGACATGGAGAGGGAGAGAGCTCAGGATCACTAATGCGGTTACTCAGTGAGAGCCACGCAGAAAAAAAATTAAATTAATAAACTCTATATGAAAAAAAAAATACAGCGTATAATAATTGGATTAAATGCCAAAGCTTCAACATACTGATATTTTTTAAAAAATGCATTATTATAATTAGTGCTGTTTTATGATTATTCAATTAAATCATACACCAAAAAAAAAAAAAATCTAGAAAAATAATTACAATAAAATTCCAACAAAAGAAAAAAATCCATTTAGAAAGAGTATATTATTAATAATAATGATTAAGAAACTCAGTTGCTATCATTATTACTAAAATGATAATTATTTGTATATTAAAATAATACTAATAATAAACTAGTAAAATTATAATTATATACTCACTCTAAATTATAGAAATTATAAAAAATTATAGCTACATTTATCATCCAATAATTTAGAAAAAGTGTTTATTATTAAAACAGGAAGTTGATTATTTTATTAATATTATTTTATATAAGTAATATATAATTATTATTATTTTTTTATTGTGTGTTTGAGACCTTCTTCTCGTCTTCTCGTCTCCTCCACAGTCGTACAGCCTGCAGGAAGCGAGTCTTATACGGAGGTTCGACTTCAGACACCTCTGCAAACACCACACACACACACACACACACACACTTACTTCTAATAATGTAACAACAGCGTGTGTGCGTTCTTACAGAGAACATTCAGTCTCTCTGTCAGAGTGTGTGTGTGTGTGTGTGTGTGTGTACCGGTGTGTAACTGCGGTCCCCCGGGCGCGAGCTCGGTGATGTTATTGCGAGTGGACAGTGCGAGAGCTAACTGCTCCTTCAGCTTCTTCACTTCAGCCTGGAGCTGCTTCACGTTTCCATGAGTGTCCTCGTTTATCATCGCCTGCATCACGCGCACGCACACACACACACACACACACACACCCCTACTGAAACTACTGAAATTCTGATCTCACAATCATTTAACACCTTCAGACATTAAATAATATTTTAATTTAGTATCATAATCGTGTACCAGACTGAAATATAGGAGTGAAAAATAGTTTGTTTTTAATCAGAGAAATAATTTGGGAAACAAATAACAACCAAACAGCTAGTAATAAGGACAGAAATAAGGATTTGTGTGTCACACACTCCAGAGAGTCTAAAGTGTCTAAAGCATCCGTTATTTTTTATTTACCTTGTTTTTGATGAGCTTGGCTCTCTGCGCGAACTGCAGCGTGGACAGCGTCTCGCCAAAACACTTGGATCCTGGGTGGACGTTAGCAATGATGTACGTCTTAGCATTGCCTCCGAGAGAGTCCTAACACACACACACACACACACACAGGGCCAAGCTCATGTCACAAGTCATGTACGAGCATACTGTATATAGTATGACCTTTGACCTCTTACCCTGAGCAGGAAGGTGAGTTTGGAGTCGCGGTAGCAGATGTGTCGGCTCCTCCCATTGGACACGTCCACCAGAGCCATGATCACCTGACCCAGGCACATCAGAGAGCGGTTGATGCTGCTCGCCTCCTGTGGTGTCAAAGGTCAAACAGCGCGCAACATCGTTAACAACAACACTTATAATAATGTTCATACCACCCATCACACACACACACACACACACACCTTCAGGCGTGATCCTTCTGCGTGTGTGTCTCGCTGCCTCTCAGAACCCGCCAGATCTACCAGGTTGAGTTGAGATGTTCTGATGTTCACCACTTCCTGTCCCGTCTCCTTGGACTCCAGGGTCATGGTGAAAACGGCGTGAGAGCGAGACGACTCACGATTCATCGACGTGGACGCGACACGCCGATTACGCCATCCCATAGATAACACCTACACACACACACACACACACACACACACACACACACACACACACACACGAAAAAACAGCATCAGTTCTGTTCTGAAGACTGAAGTTTGATTAGGATTCATTTGGAGTTTAGTTCCGAATCATTTGATTTACTGATTCACTGAATCAATTCTGAACCGTTTATTGATTCATTGTATTAATTCTGAACAAGTTGGATTTACTGATTCACTGAATCAATTCTCTGTTTGCGTAACCAGTTAATTAATTCACCAATTAATTCACTAATGTATTGTACAGTTTAACTGGAGTCAGTAATTTAATACAGAAATTCATTTCAATTCTGAACCATTTGTTTTAACTGATTTACTGCGTTGATTCTCTGAACTGCTTGTTTTAACTGATTCAGTTCAAAACATAAGTTCAAAATATGTTAAAAACTCATTCACAGAACATCAGACTGAAGCAAAATCAGTCAACTCGCTAAAGACTTACTTCTATAACTGGTTGTGGTGTGTGTGTGTGTGTGTGTGTGTGTGTGTGTGTGTGTGTACCTGGTAGGCCTCTGCGGCTGAAGCTGCGTATTTCTCCACCGCTCCTTCCACAAACACTCCTTTCTTAATGTCCTCTCTGAGGAACAGACTCGCTGAGGCGCTGTCCAGGAGGTCAAAGACCTGCTCGTTGTAGATCTCGATGAAGGAGCATTTACACAGGAAGCTCTTTGCTCCTGCAGACTGCACACACACGCACGCACACACACGCACGCACACGCACGCACGCACACACACACACACACACACACACACACACACACACACACACACACACACACACACGCACACAAACTTATAGAGAACCCTAAATATATCCTGTACAAGATAACAAGAGTTTAGGCGTTCTGTAATCATGACCTAAAAATATCATGAAACGTGGTCAGAACATAAAGCTGATAAAATCCCACAATGCACTGCAACAGGTTCGTGGAAAATGGACATTACCCATAATGCACTTTTAATGTGAGTAATACACAATTTAAGACACAGAAGTGATCCCAGACAAGTAGGCGTGTCTGTGGGCAGAGTGGGCGTGTCGGTGGGCACAGTGGGCGTGTCGGTGGGCATGTCAGTGGGCGTGTCGGTGGGCAGAGTGGGCGTGTCGGTGGGCAGAGCGGGCGTGTCGGTGGGCAGAGCGGGCGTGTCGGTGGGCACAGTGGGCATGTCTGTGGCATGTCAGTGGGCGTGTCTGTGGCATGTCAGTGGGCGTGTCTGTGGCCGTGTCAGTGGGCGTGTCGGTGGGCAGAGCGGGCGTGTCGGTGGGCAGAGCAGGCGTGTCGGTGGGCAGAGCGGGCGTGTCTACAGACAGGAAGGTGGTGCAGGTTGGGTGTTTGACGCGAGGTTGAGTGAAACAGCTCACCTTCTCCACCTCTCTGCTGATGAGGAAGAACAAATACTCAAAGCTACGAGGAATAACACCACGCAGCTCGTCAGAGAAATCCGTCAGCTCGTTCGGCCCTAAAACACACACACACACACACACAGTTCAGAGCTCATCAGCACAGTACACTGGCATGCTGGCAGATCCTCAGTGTGTATGTGTGTGTGTGTGTGTGTGTGTGTGTTTGTGTGTGTGTGTGAGAGACTCACCCAGCATGGTAAAGGTCTTCCCTGAACCCGTCTGTCCACTGCATCAGCGGGAAAATAAGGCGGAAAAAAAAAAAAAATCATACCAACACCACATTTAGTTAAATATCTTCTCTCTCTCTCTATATATATATATATTTTAAACCTCAGTGATTATTGAGAGTAAAGAAGCTGCATATTCCCTGTGCAGGCTGGAGGACTCACTATGCGAATATGGTGCCGTTATAACCGTTCATGCACGACTCCACGATGTTTTTAGCTACACACGAGAACACAGATTCCTGCAGGACAGAACAACACACCATCAGCAGCAGGTACACAAAATACTAATAAATAATTCTAATAATACCTTTAAGCCCTTAAACATTTAATCTCTTTTCTCCCTGTGATTATTATTATGAATATAATGATGTTAACATTTATTATATGTTGTACTAAATACAGGCAACAATGTGAGTTTTGACTCTTTTGATTCATCGTTATGATTCACTTTAGAAATTTACTTCTTTCAGATTCTGCTTTGAGCAAATCGAGCTAAGTGATTGGTTACAAATTTACGTAAATCGAACTTTAACGCATTCTGAGTCACCCTGACTGAATTCGTCTTTATGATTCACTTCAGCGATTTGATTCCTTTAACGTGTTTGTTGTTGCAGGTGTTTTGTTGGATTCGCTCTTCGCTTCCTCTCCTCTCACCTGAGACGTGTTCATGTCCGCCACGTGATCGTAGGTGAAGTTTCGCGGCTCGGGTTTGGAGTTCAGACGCACCGTGTGATCCGAAGTCACCGTCAAACACAAACTCCGATCTCCGTCCGTCGTCAGCCCGGTGCCCTGGGTCAAAGGTCGCACGCGGACGTACACCTTAATGGCGTCTCCATCGCTGCTGTTGGAAAAAAAAGAGATGTTTCATAAACAATTGTGCAAAAAGATAAATGTGAAATACACAACATTCAGACAAACTGACTTTACATCACCAAGTTAATGAGCTAAAGATAAACTTCAGCATTTTTCTAGAGTTCTGTTTTTTATATAAAGAATAAGACTGGCCAAAAAAAACCTACTGATTCACTGTGTCAATTCACTGAATCAGTTCTGAAGCATTCGATTTAATGACTCATTGTGTCAAGTCTCTGAACCGTTTGATTTACTGATTCACTGAATCAATTCTGAGCCGTTTGGTTTACTGATTCATCATGTCAGTTCTCTGAACTTTCAATTTTGAACTGTCTGATTTTGTGATTTCACTGAATCACTTCTCTGAACCGTTTGATTTCCTGATTCACTGAATCAGTTCTAAACAACTTGAGTTACTCATTCACTGCGTCAATTCTCTGAACCGTTTGTTTTACTGATTCACTGATTCAATTCTCTGAGTTGTTTGATTTACCAATTCACTGAATCAATTAAGAACCGTTTGATTTACTGATTCACTGAATCAATTCAGAACCGTTTGATTTACTGATTCACTGAATCACTTCACTCACGGTTTTGATTTACTGAATCACAGAATCAATTCAGAACCGTTTGATTTACTGACTCATTGTGTCAAGCCTCTGAATCAATTGATTAACTGATTCATCAAGTCAATTCTCTGAATTTTCAATTCTGAACTGTCAGATTTTCCGATTTCACTGAATCAGTTCTGAATCATTTGATTTACTGACTCATTGAGTTAATTCTCTGAACCGTTTGAGTCACTAAAAGGAGAAAAGGAGCTCACTAATCCTGAACGCTTTGGTGAAATAAATAAACGTGAAAATAAGGTTAAAGGTCTCGAGGTGTCGAGGTGGAAGCGCCGGAGCAGGACGGTGAAGTTACCTGCTGGACTGGGCAGGTAAAGTCGTGTCTCCGGAGCCTGAAGAGAACAAAAACACAGCAGGGATAAGAGATGAATAACACACAGAAACCTTAAACGTGACGCGACACAGAACTCGACTCGAGCCCGGGATCATTATTATTATTATTATTATTATTATTATTATTATTATTATTAGACTTAACATTTATTTCCTTAATTTCTCAAGTTTACGTTTTGATTTCTGTCTTTTAGACTTTGCAACATAGTAATACAACAAAAGCATAAAATAATTTATCATTAATGAAATATTAAAATAAACCTTTAACAGATATTTATCATTGACACAAACATAAAAACAATTAGTATTTATTATTAAAAATAAATAGTATCATAAAATAAAGGAAAAGTAGACATTTATCTGTTATTCAGAGTATTTTGCTTTTCACATTAACATTTATGTGTAACATCTTTACAATTCTTTCATGTAGTTTTAAACTTTATTAGTGTTTAAATATGCAATAATTAATATCTTTAATAAAACTATTTATGATTTTTGTGACTCATATGGCATTGAAATTAAAATATAATAATTTTTTGTACTTTTGATTCGACTCGAGAACATAATTTAATGATCTGATGCAAATAAAACTAGAATTTTTTCTCAAAATGATTTGATTCTTGTGTTTACTGTTTAGCATTTCTGACTCGGCTAGCATGCTAACAGTTAGCTTAGCTTATCTTAGCTTAATCAGGTTAAAGTCCAATGAATAACCTTTTAAATCTGGTGAGAGTAAATAAGCAGAGAGAGCAAGTGCAGGGATTAGTTATTAACTACCTTTTCCTTTGGGGTTCATTGTGGAATAATAACACAAATTAAAAATAAAAAGCTACAGGAATGAAAAGAACTCCATCCGGAACCAAAACACTTCGAAATTGGCGCGACGGGAGTTTTGCTGTTCACTCGCCTCCTGCCGGAGGAGGTTTTAATGGCGCAGAGGTGAAGCGGCGCCGCCTGCAGGACTGGAGCGGAACTGCAACACCACAAACCACCGCGTACCAAAAACACCAACTTAAACACCTGAAATAGACAAATTCATTAACTAAATATTAACACCGAAAAATGCAGGGCTATCGAATTAGCCGTTAAGTTATGAGAAAAATTCCAAATTAATTAAAAAAAGCTGAAATTTTGAGGTAACATGCTATTTTTTTAGCGCTACAGGAGTAAGCAGACTGGGAGGTGACTGAAGTATTCTGAGGATATTAATGACTTTAAAATCATTCTCTCAGTATCACACAAACTTCATTATCTAAAAACACTTTATTGTGCCTATTAATGTGACTGTCACAGTCACTGAGTACCAGCAACAAACAGCAAAAACTCTTTTTACTTCATTATTTCTTTATAACCTTCAAAAATTAATAGCTCTAATCTACTGCTGTGGAGTTAAAAGCAAAAGACTTTACACAAATTTACAGTAAAAATGCTTCTGTTTTCTGTAGAAGTTGGGTTTATTCACTACAGACACACAGCTGCGGTTTTATCCTACAGATCTGTCTAATACTTTACACCATCAAGTTCATTAAATGTGAAGGAATTTCAGGGTTCAGTTTATTACCTAATTAAAGTAAGTAAGATTTATATATATTTATATAGCACTATTCTAGACAGTAGTCACATAATGCTTCACAGTATACACAAAAAAATAAAGTATTATGAACATAAAGATGAATAAACAACACATTACAACATGACACACAGCCATAAAATAAACACATCACCCAATATAAGTCAGGTGAAGGCCAGCTTGGAAAAATGAGTTTAAAAAGTTTCTTAAAAACTTGACTAAAATGAAAATCACTCCAAAGTCTAGGCACTAAAACAGCAAATGCTTCTTCACCTTAGGTTTTAATTTAGACCTTGTGATGATCGGGTTTTGATTCTCTGATCGTAGAAGCGCTTGTTGGTCTGTACAGAAGCAGTAATTCAGTAACGTAAGAAGGAAGGTGTCTGTCCACGCAATGCTTATTAAATAATTCCATAAATCAGTCATTCAGGTTATTCTCTATATTCTGGGTGCATCTCAGTCACACTACATTTCACACACTTAAGTCCCTCAAAGAGACAAGATGAACATTGTTTACAGCCCAAAGGAGAAAATAAGGAGGAATTTTATTAGGACGGTTGCATATCATTTCCCTTCTCCCTCATTTACACTTTTAACTTAAAGCTAAATCTGTGGTCTTGTTGTATAAAGCGTTTTGTTTTGTTTTTTTTCTCTCCTCTCCACCCTTTTTGAGCAGAATCCGAGATGTCGTGATGTAGTTTTGAAGTTTATTCCCATATTTCTTGTCCCACAGTGCAAATTCTAATCACTTATACTCCATCTTTAACTAGTACCTGCTGAATATTTTGTTAATGTTACTATTTGTACGACTAAAACCAAAGAAGCAAAAAAAAAAAAAAATATCCCCCAAACTCCTAGGATTTTGCAGAGCAAGTTCTCCACACAATGAAATCATCTTTATCATCTCCAGAGAAGTTCAGTGTAGACCTCCAACACAAAGGGCAGGTGGAGTTCGTGCAAGTGACTCGTACAATCAGGCAGTTGTTGGTCGTTTAATGCGGAAGAAGCTCTTTATTTAAACCTTTCACTGAAAGAAGTCAGTGTTACACAGTAAAAGTCTTTTTTTTTTTAATTCAGTCAGTACAAGATGAACAACAATAAGAAACACACACACACAGAGAGAGAGAGAGAGAGAGAGAGAGAGAGAGAGACACATGAATAAAGAAGCAGCTCAGTGCTGCTGTACTTTCGCGATCAGCTCGTCACACAGCTTGGTGACGTCCTCCACCTCCTTCGTCTGAGAGGAAACACACACAGAGGAAATAAAAATCACACACGCTGCAAAGACGTAGCCGAGTTCATCTTATAGCAAACGTCCAACACGCAGCTCTCAGGCCACAGTGCGATATTAATAAATTATAAATGACTGTAAGGACGATTCGTCAGCTTTAAACTCAACCCGAGGGTTATGACATCATCTCAAACTAAAACAAACTTCTGTCTCCAAGGCTACAGCGAAGACGAGTTCTTCTGTACCTTCTGCTCCAGGTTCTTCTCCAGGGACTGCACTTTGAGCTGCTCTCTCCTGAGCTGCACCTGAAGAGCAGAAACCTCCGCTCCCAGCTTAGAGCGCACCTCCGCTATCTGCTTATTCGCCCTGCACACACACACACACACACACGAATTCATTTGTTACAATACATTAAGAAGTTCCAGGTAATCATCACTACTCCACTTACAGTGGGGTATTTACACACTTCTACGCTGCAGTAGTTTGAGGTTTGGGACGTAACCATAGAAACTACGGCTGTGTTAAAGCTGCTGCTCTTTAAGTTATTGCTCGGGTGAGACGCGCTCTAGTCGCGGCACACAGTTTGAGGTGTTTGAGGTGTGGGTAAAGGAGAGCATGCAGTTAACACACTCCCCTGGAACGAACGCTGAATGTTATTTTGAACAGTAGACCCCGAGTTTGCTTGCCACCAAACCCCAAACTTGAGCTCCCATTTACAAAAATTAAAACTGTGGTTTCATCTTATCGCATCATACACAACCTCTCATTAAACCAGTACAGAGACTTAAATAAATAAATAAATAAATAAATAAATAAATAAATAAATAAATAAATAAATGAAGGAAGGAAGGAAGGAAGGAAGGATGTAGCAGAGATGGTCGGTGCCTCTACGGAGACATTTTCAGTCAGTAGACGGAGATCTGAGCTCTTACTGGTCGATTTTCTCCTCGGCGTGAGTCTTGAGCATCTGATACCGCTGTTCCTCCTTCTGCAGTCTGGCCAAGTAGCTCTGAGCACACTGCTTCAGCGTCTCCTCGTTCTACACACACACACACACACACACACACACACACACACACACACACACACACACACAGAGTTTAAATCAGAATTGTGCAGAAACAGTGTAGGGATCACTAACAGCATTTAAACTCGCAGAGGAAAGATTTATTATAAGCAAGACTGTGCGACTATAACAAAAAAATTGACTATACATTAAGAAAAAAAAAAAAAAAAGTTTCACAGTAAAATAAAAGGAATTTTTTATTTCAGTCCATTTTTAGTTCATTTTTGTATTAAAATTCTATGTTAGGTCACTTATGATACCAAATATCCAACATCACTAAACACCTACTAAACCCATCCTGTATCTTATACAGAGAATTAGTATTCGGCAGTAAAACAGGCTCGAGTCTTGACGTCTAAAGTGCTAGAGCGCGAGTTTGGCACCTTCTTGAAGCCATCGATGACTTCCTTGCGTCGGTCCAGGCGCTTGACGACGTCGGAGAAGGAGCGCTCCATGTCGCTCAGCTCTTTAGCCAGCTGCTGTTTCTCCTGAAGCACTCTGCTGAGCTCAGCCTGCGCCAGCTCGTCCTTCTGCTTGTGCTCGCCTGCACGTTCACACACACACACACACACACACACACACACACACACACGTTCAGTCAAGCAGGTTTTATTTTATTTATTTTTAATAAGCACGCAGAGACAGTGAGACAGCGCCGTTACACACCTGTGATCTGAGCGATGACGGCCTCGAACTCCGACACGATCAGCCTGGCGAGGGAGAGAGCGCGAGGTTAAACACCGTGACTGTAAACAAACACTGAACACGTGTTCACTCTGAGCGTGAGCTTACACCATGTGCTGATTATCCACAGTCATCTTCTCAATCTGAGCCTTCAGGTCCGCCTCCTTCTGCTCTGCCTACAAGAACACACACTGTGTTTAAAACACACTCAGGCACTTTATTTTATATATAAACTGCTGTCTATGGACACAAACATTTCCCAAACAATGAAGATACATTTAGCTTGAAGTCCTCTAGAGTTCCTGATGGAGCTCCTGTTCCCACTGCACTGGAGTACCTGTGAACTTTATGGAGAAGTGACGCAGACTGACAGTGACTTCTCTCCGGCGCACGGCGGCGATATGGGAAACATTTAAAGCGGTAAGTTTAAAGAGCCGCGTGTTTGGCTCTCGTCGTACCTGTTTCCGGGTCTTTTCCAGAGCAGCGTCCAGGTCTTTCTGCGTGTACTTCAGCATGTCCACGATGACGTCCTCGCTCCTCTGGGTCTGCTTCAGCGTCGGCACCAGCAGGTCCAGCACGGTGGGGTCCTGAACCACCGGAGGCGCCGCCTACACACACACACACACACACACACACACTTTCAGCGGATCTTTTCTGACCTTTCCTTTCTTTTTTCCTACAGGTATTCGTTTTCTCATTTTGAAAATCCTTTTTCGCATCGCTTTCTCACTACAGCTCGTCTGTAAGCGGATCAAGACCACCACCGCACTCGGACCCGTGCGTGAGAACACACTAAGCGCTGTGCACGTGAAAGCACCCTGATGATCCGTATTTCAGGTGAACACAGAAGCACTGCATGTTCCTCCGAGACGTACATCAGGGAGTTTGAGGATCTTGAAGGTCTGCGTGCTCTATAACCCGAGGTTACTGTGGAACGCAATCTATATATAATATAATATAATATATATATGAACATGGGAACTAGTGAGAAGGTTTTAACTCTTACACAGGTCTCTCTTTCATGTGTGTGTGTGTGTGTGTGTGTGTACACGTGTGTCTCTCTCTCACCGGTGGAGGAAAGTCCTCCAGCAGCTTTGTGCTTTCCTGCTGAGATTTCTGTCTGACCTCTGACCTCGCAGCCTCCATCATCCTGCAACACACACACACACAGCCTTTATTCTCTGTCTCTCTCTCTCTCTCTCTCTCTCTCTCTCACACACACACACACACAAATCAGTTAAAACCTCACGGTTCGAGGTGAAGTGCGACTGACCGGATGGCCAAAGAGGGACGAGGCAGACTGAACCCGAAGCTCGAGCTGTCCGCTGCGGCTTTCTTTGGGCTTTCCTTCAGCAGAGGGTCGAACTTCAGATAGAGGGACTGCTTACGCAGAGCCGATTCCTTAAACTACACACACACACACACACACACACGAATAAGTGTGAGACTGATCAATGTTTTTTGTTTTAAATACAAGGTATTTTTAAAAAAATAAATAAATAAAAAATACACACAGTACTGGATCCAAACTGCTCCAGATAATCAATCTGTCCATCCAGGTCACTCGGCATGACTGCACACAAAGGATTAAAATCATTCATATCTCTCTCTCACAGTTTACTCCACACTTGACCCAACACTCACGACGCACACTTACACATGGAGCCGGGAACGAACTCGTCATCGGCTGCAGTCGAGTCAAACTCTGTGCTCTGGATCGGCGCGCGGGGGAAAACCGGCTCCTCCGTCTTTTGTGGCTGTGGAATAAGCGGAACGCGGGGCTGGCGGCTTCCGGCAACCAGTAAGGGCTCGGGTTCTTCTGCTTCCTGCAAAAGTGGACATGAGAGACGTTCATCGAGTCTGAGATTTTAAATTAAAAACACAGGACAAAATATTAACGTCAGGTACTCGTGACTACCAGAGACAGTTTGCAGGTCCTAGAACATAATCATCTCCTCCTCTTCGGGCCTGAACCCACCTGAACTTCAGGGATCGTTTCTACAAGACTGGAGAACTAATACACTCCACACATGACGTACATGATGTGTCACGACGCTTCACACTCACCTTGGTGAAAGACGGCTCAGCTTCTGCAGCCTTCTCGGGTTCAGAGGAAGAAGAACTGATCAAGACACAGAGAATCAGTTACAGCTCAAGTTTCCCGACATGACTTCAGGACGGAGGAGTTTACGCTTTGACAAGCTAATTTTTTTTGGTATTAACTTCAGGAAAGAGAGAGAAAAGTATAAATAATACTTTACAGCTGCTCTAGCACAAGTGAGAACAGGAACTAAATTGTTTCACAGATGTTCCATAATATTAAATGTCAAAAAATAAAATAAAATGGACTTCAGGTAGGTGGCAGTAATGCTATTCCTTGTATAACTGTGTACACACATTTAAACAAAAAGAGAAAGAAAAAAGAAAAAGAAAAAAACCCCACAGTTCTCTCCTCACTGACCTGTGTGTGTGGTTCTCCACGGCACTTTCCCGGTTCTCCTGGTTCTGCGCTGGACCCGTAGAGACCTCGCTCACCACTGGAGCGCCGCGAGGAGGAGAACTCCCCATTTTTGCCTTCGTACCGAACGGATCAAAGTTTGGATCATCGAATTGATGAAAGTCAACAGAGTAAGCGCCTCTCGCTGGGGGGATCTCCGCCGCCGGGTCGCGTGACTCGGCTCCGATTTCCGGACTTTTCTTCTCGGCTGGAGCAGACGCTGGTTTCGTAGCGCCGGGTTTCGTTTTGGAAAGCGGAGGCTTTTTTAAGCCGAGGCGTTTGGGAGGAGGTTTGCGTTTGACTTCGGCGCCATCGTCAAAGTTGAACTCCAGCACCACGGGAGCCTCTTTAGGGGGCGCTACTGAGGCGACAGCGGTGTCGGCGTCCGCCTCCGGAAGGCTGGGCTTCTCCGTGGTGCGCAGTTTCTCTTCTTCTGGTTCGCTGGGTGCCTTCACGCCTGAGCTCATCTCCTCAGCTTGAGGCGGCGCTGGACTGCGGACGGGCGATTTCCTGGAGACAGGGGGAGAGCTCTGGAGTTTAGAGCCACCGGTACTGAAAGGGTTCAGCGAGTCAAGGTTATCAAAATCAATGCTGTAGGATCCTTTAGGGAGTAAAGGCGAATCCGTGACGTCTTCATTAAGTACAGGAGCCGGCTCGGGAATGTCGACGTTCACCGTATCGTCGGCGCCGTGACCCGCGGGCGCCGTTTTCCTCGGCTCGATGATCACCGTGCTGTCTGTGGAGGCGCCGTCCGCGGATAAGTCCGCCAGGGAATTCTCCACAGACGGGATAAAAGGGAGAGTCTCATCCAGAGCCATGTCGGCCTTTTCCGGAACCTTTCCCGTCTCTTCGGGAGCGGGCGATGAGGCGGGCGGTGCCGGCTCCGTCAGGGTCAGGGGGTCCGACAGCAGAGCGGCAGGTTTGGGTGGAGGGAGGATCATTTTACTGGAGCTCTGGAAGGGATCGATAGAGTCCAGGTTGTCGAAGTCGATGGCGTAGCCTCCTCGGCTCCGAATGGGCATGTCGTCGTCAGGAAGGGAAGTGTCCGTTTTAGCGGGAGCGTCGATCAGAGGGGGCGACCTGCAACACCGGGACATTAGCGTGAGCCTTGCGGGTATGTTTAACCCTGAACTAACACCGTACGCAGTAACAGGAAACGTTCAGCACTCACTTCAGCGTGAGAGACTCCAGAGCGTCCGTGCAGTCATCGAGGGTGGCCATTCTGTCCACGCGACTCGGGGACATGATCTTCCTCGTCACCGGGTCTCTGAGCGGAGTCTGGAAACAAACCTGGAGGAACCATCAAAGACAAACTTCCTGAATAAACTGTCTATTTTTTTTTTTTTTAAAACCCATACATCAATGCACTTTATTTCATTTACTAAATGACAGGAGCAAGATGGACTACAAGATCGCAAAAAACAAATTAAATAAGGAGCACACATGCATGTGCAAGGAACATATAATCAACCAGGAGAAGGCCATATGACACAAATGATAAACGAGTCTGATCACAAACTGACGGTAAACCGGTGGTGCTGAATTTATTTATTTAAAAAAAGAAATAAATAAAAAATTGATGTTATGATTTTATTTAATGTCTAACAAATAATTTTAGTTGTTTTTTTTAAGGAGGAGAAAAAATTATAAAGTAAAACATCAAATCAGCTGCTTCCAGTCTGTCTGTAAATGTTAAACAATTTATTAAAAAAAATAAATAAATAAAACAATAAAAGATATCACAATCTCTAAGAAAAGTGTATTGTGGCATAATTTATTACGATACTGAACATATTTCGTCATAGTGTCCGGCCCTATAGTCCTATAATCATAGGTATTAAAAATAGTTTAAAAAAAAAAAAAAAAGCATTAGCAAGTATAAGAATTTTTTTTTTTTTTTTAGTTAAAAGAAAGAAACCCTGTGAGCGGTCATACCTTCACTCCTTTAGGGACGTTTTTATTAACGTTCTCGGCCTGAGACTGCCTCAGGATGGACGGCCTGCCCGTGGGCTGATCCAGAGCGAAAATATCGGCGGCGGATTCGGACGGGACGCGCTTGCGTGCGGGCAGAGCGCCCTGATTCTCATCGTTCACCACCTCTGAGCTCATACTGAGGAAGGAGAGAGAGAGAGGGAACATTTCAGTGTAGAGCCACGCCCGGGCCGTACACTGGCCATGTGGGTCTGCTGATAAACACACTTTCACGCTGTAAATAAACAGCAAAGTCACGAGACGTGTGGAGAGGAGAGTGAAAAAGACCTGATGAGACGTCAGTGACGTTACAGTTCAGCGCTGGAAAATCATAACCCCATCATATCAGTCAATCGCAAATTATGTCACGATACACTTTTCTGAAGTATCACGAGTGTCTGTATTTTAATTAATTAATTCCCCCCCACAGTATTTATTACACATTCTGACTGGAAGCAGACGATTCGTTCCTTCTGCACGGAAACAGTTCAGTGTTGATTTATAGACACGAAACCAGTCGCTGCACATGTTCATAAACATCACAGTATAATATCCATAGTGATATTGTCAGAACACACCTGAGATTTGAAGATATCGTGATTCTGATAAAATAACGTAAAAATCTGAAAAATGTAAATGATTACAAACTGACTGGACGCAGCTGAAGCCAACACTGTGGGGGGGAAAGCAAAAGCTGATTTTTTCAGGGTAACACTGCTGCATTGTGGGTAGTTTGTGAGGAATCCTACACATCACGCATCACAGAAATGACTCGAGAGAATCGTGAGATTATTCGTCACGTGTTTGTACGATGACACACGGCGACACTGGTCCTGTACACGTCACGATCTGCGCTGTAATCATCCGTCTCAGGATCACGGGGGGAAACTCGGACGCTCTGAATCATCATTATTAAAAGAAGAGAAGCCCGAGTGAGTGAACGGATTACACACAGAGTCACATCGCTCCGGTCAGCTGATGTGTGGGAGGATGAAGGAAAAGTGTGTGTGTGTGTGTGTGTGTGTGTGTAAATACACCTCGATAACACTTCACTGTGTATAATAAATCTCTCACCTAATTAAATAAACCTCATGTTCATCACCAAGAAGTTCAATTTGATTAAAACTAGTCACAGGGATAATTAATTCTCATTCTACACTTTATTTAAGGCTATAAATCATTATTAAAATTAGATAAACCACTATTGGTGCCACCCTGGTGTCTGATCTTCAGATTATTTTAATCAAAGATCAATATTTTCCCTTCAAACTGGTCCATGTGCCACTTTTTCCACTTTCTGTAGTAAAGTACACGGAGCTAACTGGCTCCATCAATCTTAACACACAACCTTAAACTGAAACACATAAAAATAAGAGAGTTAGTTTACTTTCACAAAGAGAGACGCTTTTGTATTTTGAGGAAAAGTCGCTTCATCCTTCCTCCACACATGCTAGTCATGCTAGTCAGGTTAGCTTGTAATGGATGTTAGCTCTTCTGCTAGTCAAACAGCTATTAATTAGAGCAAAATGCCAAAATAAAAACAAAAGCCTCGTTAAACAACCTTCAAACCAAATTATTATTCAGATTAACAAGTTAGTTAGCTAGCTAGCTAGCAAAAAAAAACCGTTAAACGGTCAGATTAGTCACTGAGATTAGCTTTAGATCAAAGTAATAACATCACAGCAAACATGTCAGCTCGTGAAATAAATTAACACTGATATAAATGAGAATCATTACTACAAAGATTCGCGTTAGTGTGTTAATTTTGAAGTTTATTGATATGCTAATTAATTACACACGACGCCTTGTAGCTAAAGTGACCGTTATAACCGACACAAATTCAAACTACTACTACTACAAAAAAAAAAAAACAACGTAATTGTGTTAATAATGCGATATAATGTTAAGTAATGTTATGTTGGTAAACTTACCTCAGTTTATATCAGAAATAACTTTTATTTTCGCTTTTCTTTCGGATCCCAAAAACAAAAAAAAACGTGTCGCGGTGACGAGCTCGCGCGCCCTTCTGCCCGTGTGTCTCTGTGCCTGTGTTTTGAGGCAGGAGGTCTAACAGTTTCAAATTTAAACGCCACTGTGTCGACCAATTAAATTCACCGAGCGGCTCCCAGTAGGCGGGATGTAATACGAATCCACCAATGGCGTCTCAGGAAGCGCTGACGTGCTTATTGGTCCTCGCCGTGATGGACGTGTAGACAGACGAATGAACACACGGTCCTGTTCCCGAACCCGGCGCTCAGAGCTCATCGGGGATTTAACGTAAATAATTTAAGTGGCTCGTGTGAGCTTTTGCTTTAGTGTCATCAAATAATATTAATATTAAAGTTAATAAAATAGTAACAAAAGGAGTACATAGGTACTAGTATTCGAATAGTATATAACTATGAGTTATCAATAAAATAAAATTCATTTTATTCTATCGTAATGGTGTTAATCCTGTGATGAATCATCACATTAATCACGTGAGCTCGTGCACTGGCTCTAGATCGGGCTCTAGAGCAGAACAGAACCCAAGAACCCAAGAACAGTGAGAATGAAACACACTCCGCAAAGCAAACGCCTGCTGTATGAATAATATTTCACTCCCAGCCACTAGAGGGCAGCAAACATGTGCAGCACGAACAATTTTAATAAACCCAGTGCACTTTAAATTTAATCCTTTATAAAAAAATTATATATATATATATATATATATATATATATATATATATATATATATAAAAAATACCAGCAACAACTCAGCCTTTCCTATTCAGAACCGTTAGCCCTGTGTGTGCAATTACATTAAATTGTAATGTCAGAAAACTGTAATGCAACAAAATGTTCAGTAGAACACGAGTGTTTATATGTATACACACACACACACACACACACACACACACACACACACATATATATATATATATATATATATAAATAAGATGTGTACTTGACATGAATTTCAGCCATACAGTATCCATCCATAAAGGAGGAATATATTCCTTTTTTTTCCAAAACCCCAGAAAAGTGTTCAATATGTCAGTAAAAGATATTTTTATATAATTAAGAAGGCAGAATGTAGAAACAGCTTTTTGTTGCTGTTTATTTACATGTCATTAAGGATAGACAACAGTAAATATATAATCAGAAAACATTCCCGTTATCCTCCTTATTTTAAAATGTTCACCTGAACATCAGACAAAACATCTGTTTTGTGTGTGATTTGATTAATAACAGTCATTATAACGCTTCATTAAGCGCTCAGTCAGCTGCAGACAAAGCCCTTTCCGAAAATCCACCAATCACACACAGCCTCTGTCTGAGCTACAGCCACTCCGACCAATCAGAATGCAGAGTGGGAGGGTTCGAATGATGCGGCGTTTCCCAGGCAACCAGCTATGAATTCTGTTAATGCCTTTTCCGCCATTCGCAGAAAGCGACCAGCTAACTAGCTAACTAATTAAATAAATTAATAAAGCAAATAAACAAATAAATAAATAAATCAGTCAGAAGACAGGACATAACAGACCAGAAGTGCTGTAGAGCTGAGGAAGGAAGACTTAACCGTGTTTAAACCGGACTGAAAGTGTTCATACTGAGAAAATGCTAATGTTTTCCTTCAAAACATGTAGAGCAAAAGTATTGGCACCCAGTAAGAAGGTTAACAGGAAGTGGATGCTTAATTATTTCCATCCACACACAAGAAAGAGGCTAAGAAAGACAGTTTATTTGATTCTTGTGATCATGAACTTTATAAATTAATTATAGACAACATCCCTAATAAGAATCCCTTTAAATAACTGATAAAAAAACCCATATTGTGTTAAAATAAAGTGATGTGTTGTCATGGAAACATGCTCCTGAGTCTCACCATGAACTCCTTACGCACGTTCAGCGCTGCATCGTCCGGCTCCGGGGGCGAGCGACAACTGCGAAGTTCTTCAACATCAAAACAGAACGACTGAAGCCCCGCCTCTGACCGTCTCCTATTGGCTGACGCATGCTCACGTCACAACATGTCCCAGCAGAAGTTCAATTACATCATAGTATAGTTTTTATGTTTTTGTTTTGAATAATCCGTTAGCTCAGCATCCTCACTAAAGAAGAAAACTTCTGAAGAAGCGAACTTCAGGCAGTGAACTCGTCTCTGCTGAGCGATTGCACGCGTGGGGACGGGACGCTTTACACTAACGTCGCTTTACGTAACACAAAAACACGTACAAGGTTTATATAAAAGTCCTCAAATCAAAAGTGCTTTAAATTTCTAAAACAGACAGCTGCACTCAGCACAGAAAAGGAGAAGATGAAGAAGGAGAAGTGTGAAGAATCTACACAGACAGCAATAAATTTAGAAAATGAATTTAAAGCGCAGGGACGGTGGTGCAAGTGTCACAATCCGAGAACACACACCATGACGAAAACACGAGAGGGAAAAGTGTGGACGAGTCGCCGCTTCCTCCGACATCCACGCAATGTATTACTTATAGAGAGGATATGAGACTACACACACACACACACACACACGTTGCAGAGGCGCTCACCTCAGCCAAACCAGTTAAACAAAAGTGTGTGTGCGCGTGTGAGAGAGAGAGAGAAAGAAGGAACAGAAAGAGAAGAAAGGGAAAAAAAAAAAAAAAAAAAAAAAAAAAAAAAAAAAAAAAACAAAAAAAGCCTGCATAATTTCCATTCTTTATTTTATGTTCTCACACTTTGTGTGCATTGTGTGTGTGTGTGTGTGTGCGCATTGTGTGTGAGTGAGAGTGTGTGTGTGTGTGTGTGAGAGTGAGAGTGAGGTGTGGAAGTTGTATGAGGAAGAAAAATTACCACAAATCAGACAGTTTAACTTCCCTGACCTGCATGACCAGTTACACAAGTTACACACACACACACACACACACACACACACACAGAACAAAAAGTTCATACGTTTTTTAATCTGCATTTGTTTTTATTTTATTTTTTTTTAGCAAAATAGAATCTGTAACGTGAAAAACACAGGAATGACGAAGTATTTACAACACCATTGTGCAGATTCGAGTTGTGTCCAAAACAAAACAAAAACACACACACACACACACACACACACCCCACTGAGGTAACTGAGGGCAACATGGAAAGATGTGCATCATTAAAACACACCGCTGCATCACCAGAGAGCAGAGCTTGTGTAGTTCATCACTCTCCCCCCCCCCCCACTCACTCACACACACACACACACACACACACACAATAACCATGAGGAAATAATGGATCACTTCATTCTTATGAAGAAGAAAAACACAAATACTTCCTGCTCCTAATGTGCAAAGTTCACCTGGTGTAAAGATACGACCACATGATCACCGGTCCAGTTTAATGATCTCACACACACACACACACACACACACACACACACACACACACACACACACACACACACACACGAGTTCAGCAGTGTTTTGTGTTCTTCTCTCTCCCCGCTGCAGTCCTGAGTAAACACAGACGACACGACGATCCTCACCATCACGTCACAGCACGATACACTTTCAGCTCAGCGTGAGAAAGCACAGCATCTCAGGACTCTGCATGTCAACTTCAGATGAAGCTCAGGGATTATTTCAAGAGATAAGGCCCAATTAGACGCCGTTAGAGTTCTCCGATTTTTGGTTCTTGCAGGAGTTTGTAGGTTTGATTCCTCCGTCAGTTTTTGCGTAAAGCGTACTGCCAGAGTTTCCGGATCTTTAAGCTGATCTCAGCTATTTTCCAGTCTGGTAATTTTTTTTTGTCAGTTCTGAATTTGACTCGACTTCTTTGCATAAAGTGTGTGTTAGTCAGCTTAAGCTCTCTGTGCAAAAAAAAAAAAAAAAAAAAAAAAACCTTTAGATTCAGAATAAATATCTGTGATTGAGTTCATGGCTTTTTGAGGGCGCTGATTTTGCGCAGCAGCAGCTGTCGCCTGGCTCGGAGTTTCTTCCTCTCCTGCGCTTGCCGTCTCTCTCGCGCCCGCAGCTGCAGCAGGTACTCCGTGGCGTGGGTCAGGATGGCCACCTTGGAGGTTTTGGCAGACTCCGACAGACCTGGGATTTCGTTCCGGAGCATCTGGAAGCGAGATCGCAGGTCGTCCCTCCTCTTCCTCTCCAGGAAGTTCCTGCGCTGCTCGTTGGAGTCCTCGGAGTCTGAGCTGGCCGGAGAGGACGAGGAGGAAGAAGACGGAGCGGATAAGAGCGAAGGGTCAATCCGGACTCGCTTACCGAGCGGCTCTTCTTCGTCGTCGTCGTCGTCAGGGCGGCGGCGCTCGTCGTCGGATTCCGGAGACGGAGCGGCGTAGTTGTGCTGCTGCCGGTGCAGAGAGATGTGGAAGTGCTTCTTGCGCGGGCCGTGCGGGTCGGCGCTCACGGCGATGGTGATGGGCGTGCGAGTGCGCTTCTTCAGACGGTTCTCCACCGTCACCACATCAATCTCATCATCATCATCAGCATCATCATCTGAGGGAGAAACAGCAGAGCGCATAATTAGACGCTTATACAAAGTCTTATAAAGCGTCTATAATGCTTCAAAAGTCCATAAAATGTAACAGAACACAAGAGATTATATTGTTCTGTTAAAAAAATACATTTTTAGCCAAAGTAAACAGCGATTTGTATAAGCTCTTTAATCAGCGTTAAGGTGTGCCCGTAAATTTCCATCTTTCTTAATTACACCAGACAGAATATTCCAGTAGCTGCCTGTTTCTGCGATTTCTTCTAAGCGTTAAACTGTAAAGACGCAGAGAGATTTCAGACCATGAAACTGAACGAAACTTTCAGTTCAACAGAGTCAAGAGACCATAAAGGTCAAACCGAAGAGCATAAAAGATGCATGCAATGGTTCTGATAAAGAAACGAGTGCATGCAAAATGTCTTCACAGGCAGAAAAAGTTCCAGCAGCTTAATTTTTTCCTTAAAAGCTGCACAGAAACGACAGCGTAGTCCAGGTTCAGTCATCTGTAGTCGCTCAGTGCGTTTTAATATTTTCCTGCTCGAGTGCATTCCATTCAGCTCATCAGCAAACTGCAGATGACGTCACTTCCTGTACTTAAATTGCAGGAAACGTCTAAAGTGTGAAAACTACACTACGTTTCAAACACGCACAGTGGAAATAAAAAGTTTACACACCCCTGTTAAAACGTCAGGTTTTTGAGATGTAAAAAAAATGAAACCAAGATAAAATCATGCCAGAACTTTTTCCCCTCAATTTGAAACTACAGCGTATAAAAAAATAAGTGAAAAACAATCAAACATTTTAGAGAAAAGTAAATGTACAATAACCTGGTTGCGCACGTATACACACCCCTAAACGAATACGTTTTGTTGAAGCACTTTTTGATTTTATTACACCACTCAGAGTGGCAGCTAAAGCATGATGCTGCCACCACCATGCTTTACCGTGAGGATGTGCTTTTTTTTTTTTTTTGTGCAATAAACCATACTTTTTGGAATTATTATATCTTTTGGAATTGGTCTCATGAGAACATTATACATTGTGCCACGTGGTTTGGGGTGATTTAGTTGAGCTTGGATGTTTTTTTGTGAGAAAGGGCTTCCGTCTATATTTTTTTTTCGACTTTATTTTTTCTTATTTTTCCATAAAATATTTGCTTGTTTTTCACTTAATTTGTATACGCTGTAATTACATGTTGAAGGTTCTGACACGATTTATCTTGCTTTCATTTCTTTTACATCACAAAAACCTACATTTTAACCGGGGTGTGTAAACTTTTTATATCCAGTGCACCTGTGAGATGAACTGCGACATGAAGATCCTCGTTCATGGATTCACTTATTGAAAAACAAACGCCACTTCCTGTTCCCACTCCTGAAATAACGATGCGTCTCAGAACAGGAAAATGACCAAGCTGTGTTAAACAGGAAGTCACGTACGACTTCCTCAACAACATCCCTGCATTGTGGTCACCGCGCACGTGCTGGAGCTCTTACCGGACGAGTCCGAGCGCGACTCGGATCCTGAGGACGCCGGGGTTTTTTTGGTCTGGGACACGGGCAGGTTGAGGACGGCTGCAGGGTTCACACACCTCGTGACCTGTGCGTCGGTCTGTCTCGCCGCGCTCTGGATCCGCGGTGCGTTCACGTGCGCGAGTTCGTTCTGATGCGTTTCTGAGCGAGGGGTCGCTCTGGCGGCGTTAAACCCGCCGCTCCACATGCAGTCCTTTATCACCACGGAGCTCAGGTTCCCGAACACGTCCAGCGGGTCGAGCTTCTTCAGAGGAAGCACGCCGTAATCGTCCGACGCCCACATGCTCCGCTCCGACGCCGGCAGCGGGAATAACGAGCGTCCCGCGGAGAAAGTCCTGGAGGGAGACACGGGCGGCGTGGGGAGAAGCTCAAACTTCTTCCAGATGTCCTCGCTGGGCGCCGTGGACGTAAAGAAGTCCTCGATCCTACCGTCCATCTCGTCGTAGAAGTAGTGCTGGTGGTGATCACACTCCATGTCTAATCCCCACACACACACACACACACACACACACACACACAGCCGGAGTCACAACCTGCAGCACAACAACACAATCACATGCGTTAATATTCAAACATCACTGACTAGATGCTCCTCAGAGTCAGATACAGAGACGTCCACAGATCAGTGACGACATTTCGTTTTATTTTTATTTAACATCGCTGTGGTGAAGATCAGCACCATCACAACCATCCACTCATTATTCTTTAAAGAACGAGTAAATGTTTTTTAATCTAACGTTCAGTGACTTAAAGCAGCAATAAACAAACAATCTCAAATCTAACAAACAAATCTAAAAAAAAAGGTGATACATCACGATACTCGGTATTAATTTCTACGATACACGATGTGAACCACAGTATTTAGATTAACACTCATTTTATTTATATTTTTCTTTTAAATATTTATCACAGAAAAATGAGAAAAGTAGTTCCAAACATTTTATAGTGTTAAAAAGATTAAGCAGGAAATGTTAAAACATGAAATCCAGTCGATGTGAAATTAATTTTTTTTAAATAATAAAAACATATAACGAAAACTACGATATCACTGAACAAATGATTGTTGATATTTCTCTAATGTTCACTCGGATTAACAAAAATAATCATAAATATTTTTACGTTAGAGTCCTACACTCATCTTAAAAGCAATGTTCACAAAACCATTAAAGACAAAAACAAGAGGAAAGAGTAAAGAAAAGAACAACTGATCCGGTGTTAATTAGATGTGATGGTGTTAATTAGACGCGTTAGTGTTAATTAGACGTGACAGCGTCCATGTTTGATGGCTGACTCGCTTCCTGTAATTGTTTTGAATGAAATGTGCGGCTGATCCGAGTCACTGGCCATGCTGTGATACATTTCTATCGCGATAAACACCGATGTATCGTCCACCTTCAGAGCTCTAATGCACTACAGCGGAGCCTGGTGTAAGCGCGAGCTCACAATGCAACACAATGAAACTCGGGCAAAAGTCGCGTATTGCTGCTTTAATCCTGCTCTAGAACACGCTTCCTCTCGATAGCGACTGAGACTGTGAGGTTAGAAAGCTAGATTAGATTTAGATCTGCAGGGGTTTTACAGCAGGTAAATCACCCCACACACACACACACACACACACAGAGTAACAACACGTGCATACAGCAACATTACTATTGCTGTTACTGTTGTAGCGTTACAGTTTAATAAATTGCTTTTTTTAGGTTTCTGCACTACAGTGTACATGCTGACGACTTTTCCAGCAAAAAAGGAAAAGATTTTTTGATGCATTTCTCAGTTTAGCGAAGAGAAAAGAAAGAAAGAAAGAAAGAAAGACAGACAGACAGACAGACAGCAGTGCAGCCCAGAGTTAAAGTTAGTAAAGTCTACACATCCTCCTGAGCTCATGTCCAACACTGCACAGGCAATGCGCTGCAGGAAAGAGTGAAGTGCTGCTCAGATTTACCGTCTCATCTGTTCAGGTCCGGACTGAAGAGCAGCAGAAGAGCAGCAGGAGAGGAGCAGGAGCAGAAACCGGGGCTGAAGGACAAAGAAAGAGAACAATTGAACTTCCGGAACAAAGGAAGAGAGAAAAAAATCTCCAGCGCCAAGAAGCAGGAACACTCCACACGCCGGGGTCTGCGTTTCAGAAATCCAAACTTACTCAGAAACGAGGAGGAAGAAAAAAAAAAGCGTTTAATTAGCGTCTATTAATTGAACAACTACTGCAGCGCGAGACTCAATAAACCGCGCCCGCGCGCCACATTTCGCGCCACAGCTGCGCCTTTGTGTAGCCTTACTCACCCTAACCACGCCCACTCTCCCTTTCTCCGCACATAACCCCGCCCACTCATTTCCATAACCGCCGCGTTACCACAAACTCTCCTGTTTCTCAGCTTTTTCTTTGTCGTTAGTTTACCACAACATGCTAAGCAAAGCTAACTAGCTAACTATATCTGTCTTAAAAATAAATAAATAAATAAAATAAAATTCAACGTCAAAGTCACACAAACACACACACGAAAAAGCGATGCTGTTCTGTTCCACACAGGGCTGGGGTTGCTAAGACGACAAACCACGCCCCCTCATGATCACGTCACATGATACGTTTAAATATAACAGTAAACGCTTTTACCTTTGGCTTATTATTATTATTATTAGATACTTATTTTTGTTGTTGTTTAATTTTTCAGTAGAATACAAGAATAAACATATATTTGGGAGATGTGTATATGTTATATAGTTTATATATAATGAATTTATCCACAAACAAACAAAGATATGCAATTAAAATAATAATTAAAGTCAGTATCATGTAATATGTCCATTGAGGTGGGAGAAAAATGTTTATATATTTACACATATAAATATGTTTACACGTAAATGCACTGATTATAAACTTCTGAGATGCACAGGATGAAAATGTAATGGTTTGAATATTTCTATGCTAAAGGAAAAAAATGACCATGCTGAACATTTCAGTCAACTTTACATCAAAACAGAAAGATTTCTTCATTTCTCCAGATAAGTCAGAAGCTCTGTGTAACATAAAGCATCAGCTAAAACCCTTTCCTGAGTGAAAATACAGCACAATTTCCAGCACCGCTGAATACAGTAAAGTAAATCACGTTTAACATGTAGCCTACATAAGGACCGGGCGATACGTCAAAAAATATCACATCACGATCCTCGAAGACATTCTGTTACGACACACAATACGCTTCACGATAGTTAGGTTTGCTAACAGACAGCTAGTGAAAGGGTAGCTTTGCGTTTTAAAGAAATTTGTGAAAAATTACATAATATCAAGACTTTTAATGTGAACGAAACGAACTGACTTACTACTGATACAAATTACTGTTTATAAAAAGATATCACGAGACCTCAGAAAGGCGTACTGTGACATCGTTTATCACGGTATCAATATTATATCGTCATATAGACGTAATTCACATCAATCCCTCAATCCTTTTTTAATTTTAATAAGAGTAATAAAACACTGCCTTTATCTGAGAGTTACGTAATTAAAGCAGAAATCTGCACTTTGGGTATCTGACCATTTGTAACTGAAATGCTTGAAAAGCTTTGGGCCTAAATGTGTGTGTGTGTGTGTGTGTGTGGTCCTGATACACAGATAATAAAAACATCTCCTGACTAATGAAGTGTGTGTGACGTGACGTGACGACGCCCTGAAGCTCATTTTCACCTCCACAAACATCAACGAGGATCAACTGCAGCTCTTCTCACCTGCTAGTGTGAAAGAGACTGAAATCACTGCGTGAACAATAACTGATACACACACACACACACACACATATACACACACACACACTTCATGCTCTTTGTTATGTGTGATTAGTAAAAGACTCAGAGATGCTGTTTAAAGTCTATTGTTCTATAAAGCCCTAATTTGACATGCGCATGTGTAATCACAGACCCTCTCTCTGTCTCTCACACACACACACACACACACACACACTCTGACTGAACCCAGTCTGAAAGATTGGATGATTCGATTGGATTTGTTTTGCTTTTTTTTAAAATAATCAGATACAGAAATCAAAGCCGTCACGTTAAAACTCGTGATTAACTCGTGCTGGAGGATTTTTGTTGTTGTTGTTGTTTATTATTTATTCTGTTGATATAAATTGATTCTGTTGATATAAATCTGATCTCAGAGAAACCCAGGCTTTTAGTGTATTTAAACCTTCTCTCAAAACTTATTTCTTTAGGATTGCTTTTCCTTGATGAATTTGTTTTTTTTTTTTTTTTTAAACAAATATAACTGAATAACTGAATTATTATTACTATTATTGTTATTATTATTATTATTGAACTGTATTTTATGATTAACTGTTTTTGACGCATGCTTATACACTTTGTTTTATGCAGTGTACTCCTGTTTCTACTTTCTTTTCCTATTTAAAGCGTCTCGAGAGGCCTTTTTAAAGGCGTTATATCAAATTCAGTTTTTATTATTATTATTATTATTATTATTTGGTGGTGGTCAGAGGAGATTCTCAGTAATCTGACAGCTGTGTTTATATTCACTCCACTAATCAGATAAGCCCCCAAAAAAAACTCCACAGCGTACACGACAAATCATTTACTTTAGTAGCTTTACTACAAATTGTGAATTTAATTATATTTTTCATCTTTAAGCTGAAGCATTGCCACTTTTTAAATAAAGCAGCTTCAGCTATTTTATCACCTGAGCTCTAGCATCACATTGTGTATTTCCCGCTGTTGAATCACTCTGGAGGTGTTTTATTGATAAAATCAAATTCATATCTTTCCTTCATCTGTCTTACCTTTAATATATATTTTTTTTAAAGAAAGACTTTATTGTCACACAGAGAACTACACTCTCTCTTACCCTGATCTCTGGATCTGAAGACACTCACTACTGCTGCTCTCTACATGAAGTACGCAGCTGTTTGCGGTACATTTATCAAATTTTCTTCCTTTCTTTCTTTAACTTTTGTTTTGCACTACCACTTAACTGCCACTGCGTCTCCGTTTTCTTCTTTGGTGCACTGGCTGAGTTTTTAATTTGCGTTGTGTGTGTGATGTGTGAGTTTGAAACATCACCTCGGTGTTGACATGGGGTTTGAACAGACCAGTGATAATGATCTGTTTCTCGTAGCGCATTCGCCCACTTGCCCTTTACGATTAATCCGGCCCTGCTAGATTTTTTTGCTAACAAAAGACAAACATGGAGACGTCTGTGTTTTTTCCCCACCTTATAGCTCGAACGCACGGACGTCAAAAACAACCTAACTCTACATTCCGACTCGTGTGGAGTCAGTGTTACGGATTTAACAACTGAACTGTAAGTCTGTATGTTGATGGATCTAAAGCTGATGTGTGTATATACTTCATTTAAAGGTATGAAGTGCTGCTGTGTTTACTGCTGAGGCTCTGAGCGGCCATTTTGATTTGACGTCACTGCCTGAACTCGGGGTTGAGGAGTCCGTCCCGATTTCCCAAGCAGGAGTCTGCGTTTTCTTCGTTTTTCAGAAACTTACAACCTCTAGTCGAATGCAGCATTAGCATCATGGTTACCCGATCTGCGTCCCCTGCCTGATAGTTTTGATATGTTGTGATTATAAAGAAAAGAAAAAGACTGGTGACCTCGCACTCTGAACACAAAAACGCTCCATATGAAGTAAGAAAACCGTAGAAAAAAAATTCTCGGGATCACGGAGATCACGAAGCAGCGGCGATCGTGAAGCGTTAAATCTGTCTGTGTCGGAAAAACTCAAAAAGTGAACAACAGAAGAGGAGAAATGGAGCCGAAACACCAGAAATCAATAAATAAACGCTAGTGAAATGGATTTAGTCCATTTTTTCTGCTTTCTTCCTTCCGCTTGTTGATGTAATTGGAATGGAAAGGGGTAGTGGTTAATTAGCCAGCTTTCTGCAGCTTTAATGAGAGTCCGAGCAAACGATCCAAACACTAAGCAAGATCAGTGTCAAAAACGTGCGATCAGCAAACGGGACAAACTGGGCTAGGCAAAACCCAGGAAACGAGGAACAGAAGCAAGGTCAAAGGTCAGGACAGAAGCGATTCTGCAGTATGGAGCCTGTGGACACTGCGCTATCCCATAAGGCACTGGGGCTGCGCGGAAGAGCTGTCAGAATCAAAGATGGCGGAAAGCGGCGCATCTGCTCTTTTAAAGCGTAAGAGCTGTCGGTATTAAACGCTGTTCCTTGTGGTTAAAACGTACTTGTTTAACAGCACCTGAGTAAAACGTTACGCGGTCGTTAGCACTGCAGGCCGTTTCAGCCGTCTGTGTCGGACTCCGTGTTGCTATGATATTCCATTTGGTTGCTATGGTGTTGTAGGTAGTTGCTATGCTAACCTAGTTGGTTGCAAAGTGGTTGCTATGCCCACCCTGTTGTTCCCTTGGTGGATGCTATGACATTCCAGGTCATTGGTAAGGTGCTGCTAGGTGGTTGCTAGGGTGTTGCTAAGTGGTTGCTATGCTAACTTATTAGGTTGCTAGGTGGTTGCTATGATACTCCAGTTGGTTGCTAGGTGGTTGCTATGATATTCCAGGTGATTGGTAAGGTGTTGCTAGGTGGTTGCTATGCTAACCAATTTGGTTGCTAGCATGTCGCTAGGTGGTTGCTAAGTTGTCGCCTGATTCCCCATGTACTACATAATGATCATGTTCTGCACGAAGAACCCCGAAGTCATCAATATGGAGAAATGAAAACGATACAAATTTCCGTGTATAATATTAATAAATATAAGAAGAAGAAGACGAAGAAGAAGAAGAAAAGATTAAGGAGAGGAGTATAAAAGCCCCGTGAAGCGAACATGATGATGGCGGAACAGCGCCACGGGGCGTCAGTGGCCAAAAAATATATTACATCCGTAGTGGTTTAGCGCTGCCGTCGAGAGTGAATGGGGAAGCGGGTCAGGGAGTTAGCCCAGGATCCGTGGTGTGTGTTCTGCACATGGCTGATCTACAGCTGCGCTAACTACAACGCGTTATGAGAAGAAACGGGTTAAAAAAAAAGAGAAAAGCGATGATGCATTGGCCGGGAATCGAACCCGGGCCTCCCGCGTGGCAGGCGAGAATTCTACCACTGAACCACCAATGCTTCCCTCAACGCGCTACGGATGCAATACTTTAATTAACCACCAACACTGTGTGGCGCTGTTCCTCACTCTTTCTCCTTACCCTTGTGTTTGTACATATGTACACATACACTATTATACCTCGTATTTATTGTTTTATTTCTATTTCTTATTTATTTTTTTAAAACAAAAAAGCGGACTTCAATAAAAATGAAAAAGACTGAAAAATGTACATCATTTCACAATTCTAATGCAGAACAGATCACACAGGAGAAATAAAATAAACTTCTTACTTTACATGTTACTGTGCTGCTGGAATATAATATAATATAATATTCAAATCTCCACCACACACTGATCTTATTTTATTTACCTGTAGAACCTGGTGTGTGTGTGTGTGCGTGTGTTTGTTTGTTTGTTTGTTTGTTTTTCCTCAGAGTACTATAAGTCTCATTACTAGTGTTTCATTTTGACTGCACTGTTGAATGCATGTACATTTATTTCTGTAGTTATTTCCTAATTTGTTCCCAAAGTCTGTATCCAAGCTTCAGCAATAAAAATGATCATATTTATCACACCAATAAAGCGACCTTCTGACTTTGACTCTGACTTGATTTTGGCTGGAGAGTCGATATATTTCCCTGCTGCTCTAATGAAGCCTGTATATAATTATAATATTTATAACTTTATAATATTTCCCTGTGCATTGACCGGGAATCGAGCCCGAGTCTCCAGATCCTCCTCTAAACCACTACGGATGTAATATATTTTTGGCCACTAACGCCGAGTGGCGCTGTTCCGCCGCCCCTCAAACTCCCCGTCTGTACAGTATCACTGCTTATAATTCTCTTATATTATTATTATTATTATTATTATTATTATTATTATTATTATTATTATTATTATATTCGCTAATAATTCGACGTCACGTGGTCATTGATCACAGGTATAAGATCCTTTTCAGTTTCCATCCAACTGGCTCTTTTTATTTTATTTTATTATTTTATTGTTTTTATTTTTTATAAGAACTTTATTGAAAATCAGACAAGTATACAACAGGTGAACGACTTGTGTATACCATACAAGAACATCTGAAAGCGCCAGGGGATCAGTAGATAAAAATAAAGAAGTAATAAGAAAATAAACAATAATAATAATAATAATAATAATAATAATAATAATAATAATAAAGAGTTAAATATCTTGTAAAGCTTAAAATAACTATAAATTTTAACAGCTTTTTTGTTAGAACATTCAGAGATTGAAGAAACGTATTGTTAGATTTATTGATAGCTCTAAAAAGTTTTTTTTTTTTTTTTTGGTGATGTTAAAATAATAATCAAGTTGATCAAATAAAATTGAGAGCTGACCTTTCTGAAGTTTTAAGTTTAGTTTAAAATTTCATTTCAGAAATATTTTTTGGGGAAAACTCGCAGTTATAAAGACACGAGTCTTGGATTCAGAATGATTAAAGGTACTTTTAGTAAGATAGCTCATTTAACATTTTGTAAGCAGATGATATCATGCACAGGAGCCTGTTAATGTCACATTCTGAACTGGATTTCTTTTACTGTAAGTGAGTTGTGTGTTCACACCGTGGAAATTCACTAAAAATAACCCGGATGATGAAGTAAAACCGACCCCATGAGGTCCTCGCTAATAATAAATCACTGTCCTTGTGGAACAGCAGGGGGCGCTGTGGCTGGCATTTTAACACAGATACAACGTGGATGAGGATCAAAAGCAAAAATTCTTCCATTTTTAAAAGACTTTAAATGACTTTTTTTTGGGTTTCAGAAGCAGTGGTCTCTCCTGGAGCTTAGTTTAATGAGTTAATCGGTTCCAGTCCTGATCTACACAGGTTTAAAAAGATGTCTAGTTAATATTCTGGGAATAAAATATGCAGTATTTAATCATTTAATTTGCTGTAGAAAGAAAACATTTACATACTTCTCATAATTATTCAGAAGCACTTCCGGTCAGTGGCCACTAGGTGGCAGCAGTGTGTGTGTGTTTGTGTGTGTGTGTGTGTGTGTGTGTGTGTAAAGCAGTACACAACACACACACACACACACACACACACACACAAAGCTGTTTATAAGTGTAAAATATTTAGCGTTAATGTGCTGTGTTTAGATTTACGGTGTGTTTGTAGGTTTTCGCTCTCCCTCTCCTCTGTGTGTGAACGACAGCTAGCCTAGCGTTGCTGCGCTAGTGCACTCTGTTAGCGAGTTAGCGGGTTCATTTGACTCTGTAAATGTGGATTATTCAAATACGCTCATGTGTGACAGCGTGTTTTATGAATTATCCACATGAATGCCTCAGACGTGCAGTAAAATATGGAAATATTTCGCGACGGTTCAGAGATCGTGATACCGCTGTGGTGTTTGGCGTGTGCACGCTGTGTTAGCGCTCCATGCTAATTACAGGTTTTTTTTATCAGTAATGTAGTTTGATATTTTCCAGATGGTTCTGTTTCAGGTTTACTGTTAGGCCACGTGCTAATAACTCTGTTCTCACCATTCAGCACTAACCGCTGTGGACGAGTGTGTTTCCGCTGAACAACCCACTCAATACACGCTCCTTTAATAATACACACTCAGACTGTTCAGGGAAAGTGGACGTGTGTGTGTGTGTGTGTGTGTATGTGTGTGTGTGTGCGTGGGGCTGCTTCTGGGAATCAAACCTTCCTGATTTGTTACTGATAGCTTTGGTGAGAAAACAGGAGTTTGCATTAACAAGCTCTGTGTGGAAATAAAACACATACACACACACACACACACAGACACACACAAACCATAACTAGGCTGATTAAAGAAAGATCTGTACACATCTGACTGCATCTGTGTGTGTGTGTGTGTGTGTGTGTGTGTTTAGCTCATTGCAAATAAAGCCAGTGTTCTCATGAGCTTAATTACTCCAACAGTAGCGCTGCAGTCGAGTGTGTTTCCACTGAAGAACCTGCTCCGGCACACACTCCTCTGTGTAACCGGATACGAGTACACAGTATTATTCAAACTGAATAGATAAAGAAATACAAATATAGATGTGGATATTAGGCGGAGTATGCTCCTTTTCGTTTCTTTTTTTCCCCAAAAGCTTGCCAGCGTCAGGAACCAGGATCCAACACATGAAACAAAATAATAATAAAAATAGTTTTTACGTTAATGCTGAACTTTAAAAACTTTATGACTTTTATAGACTTTATGAATTCCCTTCCATACATATCAACAATTATATTTGAAATCCGTTTATGTGGACGTTTCGCTGTACGAGTCCCTGTGAATGAGCTGTTGCTATAGAAACGATAACGTATTAGAGCGAGCGCATTACTGTCAGAGCTGCTGTTATAGAGAATTAATCAACACCTTCTGACCAGTCATTCAATCACCAATTTTCTCTCTCTCTCTTCTGCCCCACCTGTGGGGAAGCTGGGCTTTTCCAGGCTCGGTATTCCCTCATGGAAGTGGGAACGCTGATCCGGATCTCAGATGTGAACGTCAGCAAAAGCGCCGCTGCGCCCCTTCCATTAATTCAGCACCTCTTCCAAAGAATTGGTACGGACCTCGTCGGGTCATTAGAACGGACTGCTGCACAATGACATCGCCTTGTGTTAGTCCTAGTGGACTACAACACGTGATACCTGGAAGCGGAACCTCTGCACAACATCTTCACCTTATTTTGTGTAACATGTCTGAGCGGTGAAAAGACAGGAGAAGAAAAAAGAAGTACAACGCTCGGTCAAAAGTCACCTGTCTCCTGAATCCTACTTCCGCCAACACCCTGCCCCCTTCCCACACACACACACACACACACACACACACCAGGTTCTACAGGTAAATAAAATAAGATCAGTGTGTGGTGGAGATTTGAATATTATATTATATTATATTCCAGCAGCACAGTAACATGTAAAGTAAGAAGTTTATTTTATTTCTCCTGTGTGATCTGTTCTGCATTAGAATTGTATAAAATCATGCAGAGTGAAATGATGTACATTTTTCAGTCTTTTTCATTTTTACTGAAGTCACTTTTTTGTTTTAAACTTGAACTTATGTTTATATCGCAGTGTACCGTCAGTCTGATTCTTCTTCTTCTTCCCTTTATTTAACTGGTGATGTTTGACCAGCAATAAACCAGTGAGAGATTATAGAGTACCAGGAACAGCTGCTGAACAGGCGTGTGTGTGTGTATGTGTGTGTTTGTGTGAATGTGCGTGTGTGTATGTGTGTGTGTGTGTTTAAGTGTATGTGTGCGTGTGTATGTGTCTGTGTGACTTGTGGCTTGTATCTCTGTCTCAGCGAAGGAGGCGTGGCCTCTCTGTCTCAGCGAAGGGGGCGTGGCCTCTCTGTCTCAGCGAAGGGGTGTGTCGTGTCTCAGTGAAGGGGCGTGGCTTGTGTCTCTGTCTCAGTGGAGGGGGCGTGGCCTCTTTGCTCCAGTGGCTGAGACTTTGACTGTGATAGAGGCTGCAGTACATTAAGGGTAATAACTTTATGCATCTCTTTTTGACTGAAGTTTTTCTCTAATACAGACTATACCCTCCACAGCTAATAAAACACCACACACACACACACACACGTTTTACATTACAGCACATTTATTTATTCTTGTTCATCAATTAAATACATGAGTGCAAACAGTTACAGAGTCCACGCTGAGCTCAAACCAACGACACTGAACTGATCACGCTCCTGACTGTACAAAAGCAGAAGTACACTTAACACACTTTCAAATTCCTGTGTTCAACACACACACACACACACACAGGAGAAAATCATTCACAATATATTCATATTAATACGTGTGCGTCTGTGGGTGTGTGTAAACAGTGATGTAAGCAGTTACGGTGACTGAGCAGGCATGGAGCGTGTGCTTGTGTGTGTGTATGTGTGTGTCTGTGTGTGTGTGTGTGAGAAAGATGTTCTTACAGTTAGATTGAAGCAATGCCGAATGAAAACACAGAAAAAAAGTGATATTTTAAATATTATTCACTAAAGACTGACTTTCATGCGTTTTAATCTGAAGCAAAATGAGAGAAAAAGCCGTTTGTGTCCTTCACTTCCACTCCGTTTGAAATCTTTTCATCGTGACGTTATTAACGATATAGCGGTTCCTCAGGTGTCTGAGATTTGACCATACAATAGCGACGCTGTGATAAATTACATCATATCATTTCCCCATTTTCCTTAGGAAAGTATTTATTCATTAAATTAAAATTAACTTAACCGTCTAATTGGCACTCTGTTAGCAAAAGAAAATGTCATGCGTGGGTATTGTGAGCGTAAAAACTGCTTTTGGCAAGGTTTAATTTCATCCAGATTCGTTACCATGTGCCGTTTCAGCTCTGCTAATTTTTAATGTGACTTTTTTTTTTTTTTTTAAAGGCATGTGTCGATAATCACCGCGATCCGTATCACGATTATCCCTGACGCTTCGTTTGAGATGCTAATCATGTGATCATATTTTATTGAAATACACAACGTGGTGATTTTTATCGTAAAAACCCCGATACAGCGTCAGGTAATGATCGTGATTTGTCATCGGCACACACCTGCGGGCTCGGGCTCCTCTTTAATACGCCCCCGTTGACTCCCCGTTAGAAGTGTGCGTGAAGTGTGCATCACACGGAGGAGCGTGCACTCTCAGCAGGAAAGGTGTAGTGCGAATGGTTTCCTCTCCGAGATCTACACACTACATGCTAACTTTGCTCCATCAGATTAAAAACCCACCCAAACCTCAGTGCCTAGGATTCATGGAGCAGTGCATTCTGGGTAATTTATGCTCCCGAACGCTGCAGCCATGTCCATTTGATCACTGTACCTTACGAGCTATTAAAGTAAGAGCATCCTGGAGCCGAGGGGGGAGTGGAAGTCAACGAGGGCGCGTTAAAAACAGAGCTGGGACGCGGCCTTGCTGTGATCGTTACTGGCTTTGCTGTGTTTTAGTGGATTTGGATGGAGGGATTTTATTCATCCTTCCTCTTGGCTCCAGGAACCTTCTCCCTCAACCTGCGTAATAAAAAAAAAAAAAAAACCCAAAGTTATACACACACACACACACACACACGTCTCAGTGATGGACTACATCAGGCTCGAGTTTATCACTTTATAGTGTTTGTGTCTGCGGTTCAGTTTTTACTCACTTTGTCATTACAGAGTTCACCTGCGTTCTCACGAGTCCCAGATACTGATCTATCTGTTTCTGTAGAGAGAGAGAGATACACAGAAAGAGAGAGAGAGAGAGAAGGAGAGCAAGAGATACAAAGAGAGAAACACAGACAAATAAGAGACAGAGGGAGAGAGATAGGCAGATAGAGAGCAACAAGGAGAGAGACCGACAAACGGAGACAGAGAAAGGCACAAATAGAGAGATTGAGATTGAGAGACAGACAGACAGACAAAGATGAACAGAGAGAGAGAGGGAGTAACAAAGAGAGACAGACAGGATAGAGAAAGACAGACACAGTAGAGACGAGAGAGAGAGACACAGACGGACAGGGGAGAGTGAGAGACAGACAGGATAGAAGAGAGAGTGAGAGACAGACAGGATAGATGACAGAGAGAGAGAGAGAGGATAGACGAGAGAGACAGACAGGAGAGAGAGAGACAGCTTTAATATGAATATAGTGTTCTTTCTTTGAGTAAAAGCTGTAATGTTAAATGTAAAATAAGCGTTAATCCTTCGTTCATCTCTCTTTTCATCTCGTGATGAAGTGAGACAAAGCGGGACACCGTAACGCTGAAATCAGATCGTACCTGATATTTCTCGTAGACCAGCGGCACGGTGAACACACACACCACAGCTGGGGAGAGAGAGAGAGAGGGAGGGAGCAAGAGAGAGGGACACAGGGGTTACACCCGAGACACCTGTTACACTTAAAAGTCATCAGAATGTGTTGACTAGGTCAGAGCAGCCTGCTCCAGAACACCGTGTGTGCGTGTGTGTGTGTGTGTGTGTGTGTTAATCATTGCCTTATGATATGTTGAGTGTGTGACTGTTAAATATTACAACACATCATAAACACACATACACCCTCCACCCTGTGCTATGTGTATGTGTGCGTGTGTTTCTCATCGGCTTATTAACACACACTTTATCAGGATGGTGTACCGTTTATATTAACGTGGTATAGTTTCTATGGTAACAGCTCAGAACGTTCTGGACCTTGTGTGTGTAATGTGTAAAGGTGCGGGGTGTGTGTGTGTGTGTGTGTGTTCTTACCCAGAATGAGCAGAGTGAGGCCGTTAAACAGAGCGCCGACGTACGTCAGCAACCACATCAACACTGCGAACTACACACATATATACACACACACACACACACAAAGTTTTTCCCCTCTTTCTCAGACTCAGGGTGAGAACATGCCAGTACGATTATAGAAACCAGTGTGTGTATGTGTGTATATATATATATATATAATTTTTAATATCATCATGATGAGGGGTTCGATCCGTATCAGATTAACTGCATTTACAAAACTGCAATGTGACGTAATTGTGTAATTTAATTATTAAAGGTTAGAGATGTTTTCAGAGACAGCTGCTGGTTTCATACCTTTAAGGAGTCGACGAGGTCCTGGACGAGGAAAAGCCTGCGCAGCTCCTTCAGCGTGTGATTCATGTAGAGCTGCACTTTCTCCACGTATTTACTGATCTGCTCAGGAGAGAGAGAGATCTCCTTCTCCAGATAAGCCCTGAGAGAGAGAGAGAGAGAGAGAGAGGGAGGTCACTGAGTGTACTTCCATTACTTCACATCAGATAGATATTCAGCCGAGTCGCTGCTGGATCAGTAACACTCGACGTGTGATGTTTACAGGATGCGAGAAAGCCGCTGTAACGCAATCGCATCGACACTTACAAAGGATTTTTAATCATGTTTAATCAGCGCACTCTTCTGTTCTGGGTTCCCTTGGAAGTCACATGACCTCATTTGTCATGGAATTGAGTGTGTGTGAAAATCAGGTTTGAATTTGGCCGCAGGTTATTCAGTACAGCCGCGCTGTCGTTCAGTACGGCCCTGCTGTCGTTCAGTACGGCCCTGCTGTCGTTCAGTACGGCCCTGCTGTCGTTCAGTACGGCCCTGCTGTCGTTCAGTACGGCCCTGCTGAAGTTCAGTACGGCCCTGCTGATGTTCAGTACGGCCCTGCTGATGTTCAGTACGGCCGCGCTGTCGTTCAGTACGGCCGCGCTGTCGTTCAGTACGGCCCTGCTGAAGTTCAGTACGGCCCTGCTGTCGTTCAGTA
>CM075005.1:31762999-31767999 GCA_037576675.1 Pangasius sanitwongsei
ATAGGCTGTTCTGAAATATTTAACATTGTTTTTATCAAATGTGTGATCTAATTTATTTCTTAATATTTGACAAGGGTGACATGACTGGATGATATATCGTCTTATATATTTGTTAGTGCAGAGTTTATTCTCTATCTCAATATCACCAACGTATAATAAGGGAAGGACTGCAGTAATTTTAGAGTAGAAAAGGGAACATCTCATTAACATTTTTCTACCTGAGAGTATTGCATTAATAACGGTAAAGAACTGCTTTGGATGACTGGCAGATCCGTGTTTTAAAGTAAATGAACTGTTACCAGACTCATCCATTAAATCCAACACTGACCAAATATTTCTATTGACCCAGTCATCTTTAATCACACTTCTGAATCGATTCTAAATTGCGGAACGTTACCATGACGACGAGCGCCTGTAACGCTTTAGGCTCGGCCTGCGTTTATATTTCACCATCTCCTCCCTTTCACGAATGCACTTCGCAGAAAGAGACTAAAAAAAGAACGTGTGAATTTTAGCATGAAAAACTTGAGAAGCGACGAGGAAGTGAACAAGGACGATACTTTAAATAAATCAATCAATCAATCAATCAATAAATAAACAAACAACCCTGTTACAGCTAAACTCAATGGGGATTTGATTCAATCAGTACTATTTCAACATTTCTTATCTTTATTTATTTATCTAATATTAATGTAGCCTTTTCTAACTTTAAGGAAGTGTATATATCTTTAATTTTATATAGTTTGTGGTGTTTTTGTCTCTGACTTTCAAATCATTTTTGAATAAGAACAAACAGAACAATTATTATTTTAAATTATTAATAATAAAGAATTAAATTAATTATACTGGGTAATAAATAATAATGATGCTGCAGTATGGGGAACTATATCTTCTTATTCTGTCTCTATAATTTACTGTCTCTCTCTCTCTCTCTCTCTTTGTATTTTACTGAATCTTTCTGTCTCTCTCTCTCTTTCTGTCACTGTCTCTCTTTCTCTCTCTCTCATGAGTGGTTAAAATAAAGGAATGTAAAAGTCAACTCACTCTTTCCGTCTCTCTCTCTCTCTCTCTCTCTCTCTCTCTGGACCGCTTTTTTTAAACATGCCACAGACTAGCAGCAGTGTTTAATGCTCTGGGAATGTGGGTAGGGAAAGTGGGTCAGATACTGACAGAGAACCTGTTCGTTTTTGGCCCTGAATGCTCAGCTGTACAGAAGGAAAGATCTGCGTGCTCAGTTTCTTTAAAAGGCCAAGCTCTCTACCTGCCTCACACGGAAAAACAAAATAAAAGGCAGTGGACCACTGAACCCAGAACCGATGCTGAAAACCGTTCTGAAGGCCCGACTCAGAGCTGCGTGTCCTTACTCTAAAATGGCGCACAGACCGCAGGACGTCTGTGAGGTCTGGGGCAGGACGAGGTTTTATGCCGTGTAGAAAATGAATCATTAATCTTAACCTTTTAACAGAAGCACTTACTCTCACGTGAAATGCTTTTACAGGTGATATTTATGTCTCTCCAAGAAACTTACTGTATAAATAAGGTTTTAATGGACTTTTTAAATCAAATTATTATGGAGTTCTAATCATTACATGTTTGTGTATTTATCTACATTTTCACTTACACCTTTCACTATTTCATCTTTATCTATTTATTTATTTAAATAGGTATTGAAAATGGTGGACACGCGAATGGTTTAAAATAAAGGACTGTCAAAGTCAAGTCTCTCTCTCTGTCTCTCTCACCATCTCCCTCTCCCTCTCTCTCCCTCTGTGTCTCTCTCTCTCTCTCTCTGTCTCTCTCTCACTCTGACTCCCTCTCTGTCTCTCCCTCTGTCTCTCTCAACATCTCCCTCTGCCTCTCTCTCCCTCTGTGTCTCTCTCTCTCTCTCTCTGTCTCTCTCTGTCTCTCCCTCACTCTGACTCTCTGTCTCTCTCCCTCTGTCTCTTCCTCTCTCTCTCCCTCTGTCTCTTCCTCTCTCCCTCCCTCTGTCTCTTCCTCTCTCCCTCCCTCTGTCTCTTCCTCTCTCCCTCCCTCTCTCTCTCTCAGGTATGACTATTGAGGTTCTCGGTACGGTTCTTGGAACGGCCATTCAGGGTCAGATAGTGGGCGGAGCCAATGCGCCTTGTTTAAACCACACCTCCTTTTTGAATGACAGCTATAACGTTACGCAGCTGAGCTCCGAGGTCAACGTCTCACACGTCACACTGGAGGACACGGTAAGAGTGGGTGGGGCTAAAAGAATCAGGCTATATTATTACTGTGAAACCCTGGAGTCAAATCACTCTCTCTCTCTCTCTCTCTCTGTCTCTCTCTCTGTCTCTCTCTCTCTCTCTCTAACAGAAACGAGCGTACATGCTAGCGTCTGGTGTGATTAGCATCATCTACATCCTGTGTGCTGCTGTTCTGTTTCTGGGCGTGCAAGAACAACGAGGTGTGACGTTAATGACCTGCTTTCTTTTCCCCTCTTCCTCTTCTTCCATCTCACTAAAAAGAATAAAACATCACAACACAGAGCCTGATCGATATTTCAGCTCTCAGATCAGATCGGCCGGTATTAAGAACTCCAGAGACTCGCTGCTGCTAATGAAGCACGAAAATCGTCTCTTTAAACGTTTTATAGAACAAAACACTTGGATGTACACACTGTAGGATGCTGATCTCTCACAGGAAGTGATTTCTTTTTATTATTCATCGTACCACTTTGAGTCGATAAATTATCTGATGTTGAAGAATTCACGGTCAGCTCTTTATTCCCGAACGCTAGCTTCTGAACTCATCAGCGTAGCATCACTTGGATTTAAGTTTGCTAGCTTTTCATAATCAGACAAAACCTTAGGACAGTAACAGCACTTGATCTTTTACGTTACGTTAGCTCATGGTCTAAGTAATTTTAACTTGATGTTATCGGAATTTTTAGCACTTTAACATCTGTAGTTTTATACTGGCATTAATAAATGAGTATTGTATTATTGTGTGTGTGTGTGTGTGTGTGTGTAGATGAGAGTTGTGTGAAAGCCGATCGTTGTTTGTCGTTTGTGGAGAGTCTGAAGCTGCTGCAGAAACACGGGCCGTACGTTAAACTGGTCGCGGGTTTCCTCTTCACGTCTCTGGCCTTCATGGTGAGTCAGATTAGCAAATTAGCATGGATTATAATTAGCGTGTTGACTAGCATAGCTAACTAGCATGTTACAGAGACACACCGTTATAAAGGCAGGATTATTTTCAAGTGGATTACTAAAAAAAAAAAAAAGTGTGTAAATAAATAAATAAATAAATAAATAAAATATTCATTTTTTGTTCTCATTAGGTCTTCAGAATCAGGGCTAGTTTGCTAAAACTTTCTAATGCTAACCCATGATAAAGTGCTGAAAGTTAGCGCTCTGATTTATGAATAATTGCTAACGCTTGATTCCCGTTTAGCTCATAATGAACAGGACGGATGCTAAAATCTTCTTGCTAATCTGTAAATCCTGAAGTGTTGAGGCCAGCGTTAGCATGTTTACACACGACACATGACTGCTAAACGTTGAGCTAAAAGTCAATGCTAATTCATAATTGTCAATACTAAAACTTGAAGCTTTGGAGTTGTTAAAATTAAGAATTAATTAGTGCATTTTAAAAGTTGAAGCCAAAGTTGAAGCATGCTAACACCTGAACGCCAAAAGTGCGCATCAGAACAATGATCCGAACCGCTAATAATAATGAAAATGAAATTAAATATAGAGCTACACAACAACTTATAAATAACATGAGACCTGATTATATCTCTCGCTATATAAAAACATATTTATATTTTATTTTATTTATTTTTTTTATATCTAAAGCTGATGGAGGGAAACTTTGCTCTGTTCCTCACCTACACACTCGGACTGCGCGACCACTTCCAGAACATTCTCCTCGTCATCATGGTGAGTGTGTGTCAGACTCTCCGACTGTATCTACTTGTGTGTGTGTGTGTGTGTGTGTGTGTGTGTGTGTGTGTGTGTGGTGGAGCTCCATGTCCATGAAAGGATGGAATATTTGATCCATGGGTGTGGGAGTGTGTTTTCCAGCTTTATTGTGGAGAGAAAGTGAAAGAGAAAGCAACGACGAATAAATATTTTTAAAAGGTTAAGAGTGAGAGAGTTAGTCTGAGATACACACACACACACACACACACACACACACACACACACTCGTAAATGCATGAGACTGGAATCTAAGAAGTTATTTGTCGTGGTTTTTTATTTCATTTTCCTGTTTTCAGCCTTCGAAAGTAGCATCAAAGAATTCCCAGCATGCAACACACCGATACGTATTCAACATTCGGGAATTCACGCTGTTCAACCAAATCCGGATCTCTGAGTGAGTCACGTTTCCATGCCGACAGAAGACTTGTTTGCTTCAATCCGCCTGGAAAAACAATTATCCTGGTCCGAGTCGGTCCATTTTTCCATCAGTCGTGTTCTAACTGAGGAGTTGCCTTTCATGCATATTTACTTGTCTGACTTTGTTCAGCTTATGAAGGAGTTCACAGCGTCTGTTTGGGCGGAACCCTAACCCCGATGTTTTCGTCATAAAACGATACGTAACGTGTCCCAAAATCACAAAGTTGTAAACACCGAGCGACTTGGGTTC
The DNA here is from genome assembly GCA_037576675.1 of Pangasius sanitwongsei. Classification (NCBI taxonomy): domain Eukaryota; kingdom Metazoa; phylum Chordata; class Actinopteri; order Siluriformes; family Pangasiidae; genus Pangasius; species Pangasius sanitwongsei. Next base: position 31,767,617 of record CM075005.1, read on the forward strand.
ATTTCTGTCGGGTATAAACGCTCAGAGTTTTAATGAGAGTGTATACACTGTGTATCTGATCATCGCAGGCTCGACCGCCGCGTAGTATCGTGTAGCCCCTGACAGGACGCCGAGCTGTGACAATCTTCGTTCTTTACACCATTTCAAAGTGTTAGTTTAGTTAGTTTAGCACTCCCTGTCTTTAAAAAAAAAAGAAAAAAAAAAAAGCGCATTTACAAGCACTAAAGCGTCTCTACATCGCCGATTAATGATGGGTATTGACGAGTGCGCAGCCGGCACCTCAAACCTGAGGACTGTGAAACAGAGAGAAAAGCGGAGCCAAAGAAGATGCTGAAGAAAACCGGGACGAAACAGGAGCTGAGAGAGGAGAACTAGTTAATGTC
>CM075005.1:31772999-31775992 GCA_037576675.1 Pangasius sanitwongsei
TGTGTGTGGGTGTGTTTGTGCCCTGTGATGGGTTGGCATCTCGTCCAGGGTGTCCCGTGCTTCTGGTCCCCTGCGAGAGGCTCCAGGCTCCCAGCGACCCTGTGTAGGATAAACAGTACAGAGGAGGGATGGATGGAGGGATAGATGGAGGGATGGATGGATGGATTGTCGCTGTTGTGGCACAAATGCAAAGAGTTGAACTTCATACATCACCGGAGGAAAAAGAACCATGTTTAGGAACCACACATGTCAGTAACACACTCGGAAGTGACGGTGTTGTACACATCAGTGTTTAAAAAGAAAAAAAAAAGCACTTGAATTTATTTTTAACATCCTAAAACCACATGAGTGTCTTAGACACTGAAGAACCAGAACAAATGAGCAATAATAAAGTTAGTTCTCTTTATTAAAAACCATGAACTAAAACTGTTACAGCAGTTAAACAGAATTCTCAAAACATTGAACAGAATTAAAGGAACACAGTTAATGTCAGATAAAGTACACATCTAATCTGATTCTGTTCAGCTGGATCAGACTTTAAAGTGTCTGCAGATACTTTCAGAAAAGAACAGACATTAGACTAGTCGGATAAATCTGCAGTGCTCGACACACGCCGTCTTCTTGTGTACGAGTTAAAATGTTCACACGTCTGACTGCTACATTTCATATAACTCTCATACCGAGTTCGTTCAGACTTGTGATTTATAATTTAATGACCTTTAACAGTTTTTAAAACCTTCAGAGTTTGAAATTTGATCTAAAATGATCATGAAAGCAGGAGAATAACGGCGCAGATGTGTAAAGAAATGAAGGTTTTCTGAATAATGAAGCAAAAACACTCGTTATTTAAATCACTCTGTCATCAGTACTTGAACACAGTTGTGTAGTAATTAGTGTAGTGTCTTATTAAGTGTATTTCAGACGGATTTCCTCCTCGTGCTCTGGAATGATGTTAATATTTAAGTTACATCTATTTATTAACAAAGTTTGAATGTTGTACAAAGTTCGAGAAGCTGCTTATTTTGGATGAAGTGAAACATTTTTGTAGGTTTTGATGTTTTTGTTTGTATAAAGTTCAGAGTTGATTGTGAGTGTGTGTGTGTGTGATTTTTGTGTGCAGCCCTTAATAACTTCAATTCAATTCAATTCAGTTTTATTTGTATAGCGCTTTTAACAATGGACATTGTCCCAAAGCAGCTTTACAGAAATAAATGGATTAACAAAAAAATTAATTAAATTAAATTAAATTAAATTAAATTAAATTAAAAAAACTTAAATGTTAATGATGTAATAATCTACGTTTCTTAATCGTCTAATATAAAACCCTGAAATGCCAAAGGAGATGAAAGAAATGCAGTTGAAGTAAGATGAGGTGATGAAGTGCATTAAAGGTCTTTATTATTTTTTTGGACTGATTGTATGCAGCTTTAAGTTTTGTACTTTTATTTTTGGTCAGAGTTTGATGTGAAATCTGTGTTTTTTGTAAAATATTTAAGCAGAAAATACAGCACAAAAGAGAGAAGGGTCTACTGTGTGTGTGTGTGTGTGTGAATAATGGACTTGGAGAACACTGAGTGAGTTGGTGTTAATGAGGAGTCATTAATAAAAGTCCGTTGTAACAGTAATGTGGAGTTGTAATGTTTATGTGCATTATTTGTTTATTATTCTGTGGTTTAAAAAGCGCACTTTGTGTTTACTGATGATCATCATGTCACTGTTGTAAAAAACAAAACAAAACAAAAACACTCACAGATCATTTTATGGTTAAAATAAAATAATGTTTTATCGCATATGGACCAATCAGAATGCTCCAAAAAATTACCATGAATAAAATTTCCTAATTTCTTTGCACATTTATATCACTGATTTCTTTTCGTTGCTTTACTTTTAAATCAGGACCGGAAGTGCGCTGTGCACGCGCAGGTGAGGCCGGCACTGACGTCACTGCGTGGTTAAAAGCGTCTTTCAGAAGCAGAGAATAAAAGAAAATAACTGAATCTGGCTGCGGAGTGTGGAAGGTGATGTGTGGTGTTTCTCTGACTGTGGAGAGACCTGAGAGGAAACGCGCATTAATTACATCCAATAGGACGCCGCTAATGTGGTCACGTGACACAGAAGCGCTTAATTAGGCTCCAGTCTCTCCGCTTTACTTCACTGAAGATCTTCATTTCAGAAAGTTTCTGTTTAAAGCTGAACCTGAGGAAGGAGTGTGTGAGGAGAGAGGAAGAGGATGGTGAGCTTCCCTGAGCTTTCATACAGAGTTGTGATTGCTGTGTGTGTGTGTGTGTGTGTGTGTGTGTGTGCTGCATGTGCTGGATGTTCAGTAGGTGTAATCAGCACCACTGTACCAGGGAGTAGAACCTGAACTTGGTAATGCTTGAAAGAAGAACCTGTAAAAATGTGTGTAGTGTTATTGGATGTTTTCTGTGTGAATCTTAAGATATTTGAATAAACTGGTTTGGAATTTAACTATTTGAAATTCAGGTATTAAATTTTTTAGATTAAAGAAAATTCAGGTAGTAAAAAATAAGGCTTAAAAAATCAAGCTGTTGAAAATTCAGCTGATAGAAATTCAGAGAAAACATCAGGGCTACTCAGAAAGAGCAAAAATGATCCAGCCGCTGATCGTAACACATCCTTTGATCATAACACATCCTTTGATCGTAACACAGCCTTTGATCGTAACACAGCCGCTGATCGTAACACAGCCTTTGATCATAACACATCCTTTGATCGTAACACAGCCTTTGATCGTAACACAGCCGCTGATCGTAACACAGCCTTTGATCATAACACATCCTTTGATCATAACACAGCCTTTGATCATAACACAGCCTTTGATCGTAACACAGCCTTTGATCGTAACACAGCCGCTGATCGTAACACAGCCGCTGATCATAACACATCCTTTGATCATAACACAGCCTTTGATCGTAACACAGCCGCTGATCGTAACACAGCCTTTGATCATAACACATCCTTTGATCATAACA
>CM075005.1:31804607-31829607 GCA_037576675.1 Pangasius sanitwongsei
CAGCTGGTTTTAATTGCTGTATGTTATTATGACTCTTTTCTGTAGCACTTTGAGATTTTCTTTAAAATGTAAAGTGCGTTATAAATAAAATGTATTATTATTAACAGTCCTGAAGCTGGAGCTGAACTCTCACCATCACCACACCTGAACCCGGCCTTGAGCTGTTAAAGATCAGGGGAGTCGCCACTGCCGGTCTTTAACCCACCAGACTTCTTGCGAAAACTGTGATGAATTTACTGGTTTCACATTTGCACTAAAGAAGACAATAATAGAAGGGAATGATTTATAATCGCACTCTCCGTTTCACCCAGATGAGGATGGGTTTCCTTCTGAGTCTGGTTCCTCTCCAGGTTTGTTCCTCATATTGTTTCAGGGAGTTTTTCCTCACCACCGTCGCCTCTGTGACAATGTCCGTTGTTAAAAGTGCTATACAAATAAAATTTAATTGAATTGCTGACATGTAAAGAACATTTTTGTTAAGAGCATTTTTTTTTCTCTTCCCCAGTTTACAGAGAAGAATCCAAACCTGGAGGCGCTAAAACTTTTTATACATCCAGTGTATTAGAAATGTTCACTAAGTGTATATGTATGTTTTATGAGCTGCCTTTCTGACAATGTGGGTGGAGCTTAGCAACCTGGTTCCCGATATGGGCCGGAGATTATGCTGCAATGGTCTTACCTCAGGAGCGGGAAGTCGAAGCTCGGAATGACGTCCATGCTTTCAAAGTGGGAAAACCACGGATGTCTCCATGTTCATCTTTTGTTAGTACTAGCTAGGCAGCTAACTGTGATGAGTGATGTCGAATTTCCTCAGAACAGTGTAGAGTCAGTGTTACAGATTTAATAAGTGAACATATCTGTATGTTGATGGATGTAAAGCTGATGCGTGTATATACAGTATAACTCATTTAAAGGGAAAAAGTGCCGCTGTGTTTACTGCTGATGCTCTGAGGAGACCATCCCGAGTTCCTGAGCAGGAATTCTGAAATGAGGGGGTTTTGTTTGTCTTTTGTTTGTTTGTTTTTTTTCTGGTCAGAGGTCAAAAATGATGAGTTACGAGCTTTAGTCAGATGCATTATTTCTGGGGCAGAAAAATCGAACTAGAACCCAAACTGAAGAGAATAACAACATGATGGATAACCGTTATCAGTAACATGCTATTATTATTATTATTATTATTATTATTACAGTTTTAGAAACACCTGTGAAAAAAAATCACATACTGCACCTTTAAACCTAAAAGAACTGTGATGAATCAGCTAGCTATTTAACTGTTTGATGTTGCTGATGTTGCTGTCGTGTCATTTGACGTCTGAATCCACTTTCTCTGATGATAAACAGGTTAATGTCAGTAAAATCTGGCACTGATTTCATCTGTTCCTGCGTCACTGATACTTACTGCCATCACCTTTTAGATAATAATTAAATAAATAAGCCCAGATGACAACACAGCTGGTGTGTAACTGAAGGATGTGGCCTAAAAAAAACCCAAATCAGGTGATTAAGAGCTGATTATGTTTGCTGTTTATTTCCGGCAGGACTGCGGAAGCGCAAACATCCACTGTTTCCTTCCACAACAACAGCAGTGCAGCTGCAACTCAGGTTTATTTATAATTAATGCACTTGTTCTGATATGTTATTGTTTCTATAGTAACAGCTCATTCACACAGACTTCACTGACAAATCGTTGATCTGTATGGAGACGTTTATTTAACATTTATGGAAGGAGTCTCCAGTGTCAGCGCTTTGTAACCGTCAGAGGTGAAGCTGTAGCTTTAAGTTTTCTGACATCTTCAGGACAGAGGAGTTTACGCTTCTTTGCGGTTTCTCGGTAACCTGCGTAACAAGCTGCGTTTTATTTTTAATCTTATTAACTTGAAGAGAGAGAATAAAGACCGGCTGGTGAGGGAACGAGTGTATATAGCTGCTATAACGTAAGCGACAACAGGAACTGACTTGTCACACTGATGTTCCACAACATTGAATGTAACAAACAGATAAAAACATGTCATTTGTTAGTAAATAAAAAATTGTCATTGATGGCAGGTTGCTGTGCTGTAAGAGGAATGATTTAAGCAGCAGATTAGCAGCTCCACAGCGCCATCATGTGGACATATGGAAGCTTTATTGTGGCTTTTTATCTCTCTCTCTCTCTCTCTCTCTCTCTCTCTCTCTCTGTGTGTGTGTGTGTGTGTGCTGCTGGACTGAGTAGTTCAGGGCTCGGATTTATTCCCCTTGCTGTTATAATGCGCTCCACTCTTCTGGGAAGCTTTCCACTAGATTTTGGAGCGTGGCTGAAACTTGACGCCTCTCAGTACGGCAGAGCCGGCGTTAGTTTGGTTGGCGGTCAATGCTAAGTGTAATTAAAGTGTACCTTTATGAGTAATTTAAATACACATCTGAAGTAAATGTTGATGTTTCTGTCTGTATAATTGATAGAAATAAAGCGATAGAAAATAGCTTCAGTCAATAAGTTAGCTTTAGGCCCTGCGTCCGTCTGTATTTCCTGTAAAATAGAAACCCTAACACACTTTTCTTTGCGGTCATGAAACAGCTCAGTGATTTCACTCGATACTAATCGCAGTTTTGTCATTTTAGACACTGACTACATTTAACTGCACATCAATATTCCGATATTCATCAGAATTTGGCGATATTCTAATTAGTACTGAGTCATGCATGTAAATGCCGCAATCCGATTGCCCGATTCAGATTAAGACGATATTCTGATTCCCGTCCCTGGAAAATGCCTGTTTTAATCTGAAATGTGTTGCATGCAAGCACCTTATTCAGAAGGTCCACTGATAGGAGACGCATGCGTGTGCTCAGTCCGCAAGGAACTGTGGGTGCTAACAGATGCTTAGCGTAACAGACGCTTACCGACCCTTTCCGCTTCGAGGCGGAGTTGTTGGGCATTACTGATAATGAGGTGAGAAGTGATGAGTCCTCATTAAATTAGTGTGGAAAAGTAGTAATAAGACTGATAACTGATAAGACTGACAACTGAGCGGACTCTGTAACCAACCGCAGCATGCTCAATCTCCCGGGAAATAACGGCGGGAAAAGAAAAGCACATGTTCAGATCGACAAACTCACAACAACCACAACCACGTATACAGGAATATCCCCATTCCTGCATGCATATAAACACCCAAATACAGATCTTAAACGGAACTTGATGTGTGTGTAAACGTAGTCACTGACACTGATGAGCTGGGTGTGATCGAACCAGAGACACGGATTATTTATTTACTACCGTGTAGTTTAGTGTTAATGTGGTGATGTGTACTGTAGGAGCAGGACTGTCGGAAAAACACGACAAAGAATCACAGAGTATTAGCAAGCTAGCTGATATTAGCATTAATTATTCTCTTTTCCCTTGAGTGATGCGTGGTGTAAGGGCATTATGTTTTTGTGGTGTGAATCAAGTATCAATAAAATAGTAATAATCAATAAAACTGTGTGTGAGAGACAGTAAAATCCCGAGTGACCGGGTGATGTGACGACTTACTGTTACCACACCAGCGTTTCCTATAACAGCACATTCCTGAGTGTTTTATTCCTCTTACACCACAGCTATTTATGAAAAATTAACATTATTTTATTTATTAAAGAATGACACATCATACTTTTATAAGTTTATAGTTACATTTAATGTAATGTATTTACTTATAGCAGCTATAAACAGTCGTTCCATCACCAGCCTCTCTTTTTTATCTCTTGAAGTTAAAAAGACAAAAAGGAAAAAGCAGAAACTGCAAAGTGTAAACTCCTCTGAAACTTAAAGTTACAGCTTTACCTCTGACACTTACAAAGCTCTGACACTGGAGACTCCTTCCATAAATGTTAATTAAACATCTCCTTACCGAAAACGTCACCACATCAACGATTAATTTAATCCGTTTATGTGGAGCGTCCGCATTAGCGCATTCAGAGCTGCTGTTATAGAAAATTAATCAACACCTCCTGACCAATCACAATCCAGAATTCATCAGATACATACAGATAGACAGATGCACACTTCAGACTGTGTTTAATGTTTTAAAATTTTGAAAAAAAATACCTGGTTATAATCCAGTGTGCATGTCAGTGGTGATTATAAGGTGCTTTAAAAAAATAATAAATGAAAATTTAACATACTGCTCTTTAAACGAAAGCGATTGCAGGCTACATAAAAATGCCTGTTATTAATTATAACATTTCAAACATGCTGTACTGCTTCGTGTAAATATATCTCAGATAGGTATGAAATCAGAACATCACAACAAGGACAATAAGCGAAAGAAAAGCAGTTAAACAAGACTGTACCAGAGATAACTCTAGAGTTTGGATGAACATCAGATCGCTCTTTCTTAACAATAAGTTAGAGAAATTTTTTTTTAATAATACAGCAGAAATTAAGGAAATTATAAAAGTCCTAATTCAGTGATTCCCCAGATACAGGCTAGTAGTGCACGAAGAAATGTCATATATTAAAATCAAACATAACTAATCAAGGTCCAGTCAATAGACCTGTTTAAATTTGTTCTGGGCAGAAAGTTAGAACTGTACATCGCAAATTATTTACATCATCATAAATTCTCTAAATGTCAGAAAGACCAACACCTTCTGCGAAAAAAAACAAACAAAAAAAAAAAAACCAAAAGCTTTTCTACTGTTTTACAAATAAAGAATTCTCACGAGTTCATACTTTCTCACTGCAAGTGTTCCTGATTGCTTGCTTTGTCCTTTTCTTTTCAATCTCAATGTTTTTCTCTTCAGCTTTCCTTCCTGCATTAATTCCATCAAAATCTACCGTCTTTTTTTCTTCCTCTTCCTCATTCTTTAATTCCTTTTTTATTTCATCATTCTTTTCTCCACTTCTTCAACATGCAATGACCTTTCTCTCTCAGAGAGCCTTGTCACTTCGGTTTCCTGCTCACCACACACTAAAGAGCGCCACCTTGTGTCACTGGGGATTAATTACAGTCTATGAATTTCAAAAGTAACAGCGTCCCATTCGTTGAATCGTCCATCACCTGCTGGACAACAAAGACATTCAGCAAAGCAGGAAAACATGAACTTTTTGTTCTAAATGCGACTTGTGTATCCATTAAATAAAGAATTTTAAAAAAAATAAATGTCATTTCTCATTTCTGGAACTTAATAATTGCTATATTTTATTAGCATTTCTAAACTGAGAGCAACAATGTTGTAGCTCTTGTAGACATTTGGATTTATTTTGGATAAAAATAAAAGCCATAAGGCCTTACCTTCTTTTCTCTGGCTGTGCTCACTGACCAGCAGTTTGCACATGCTCAGTGTCCGCATTACTCTCTGAGGAATTATGGGTAATATTTTCACTCTTAGCACTAGGCTTCTTAGCGACCGGAGGAGGGACTTTGGCTTTTGTATTCTGGGGATCAGCAGCGGGTTTGGATGTTTGAGAAACAGATTTCAACTCGTACACCAGCGTCTTCCTCAGATCTGATTTGGACTCTGGAGATGAAGGAGATTTTTCTATCACCACCTTCTTTGTGCTTTTTGAGAAGATGAAGTTTGCCGTGGATGTCGGCGAGATGGCCCCTGTGGACAGCGGAGGGGAATGCAGCAGACTCAGGCGCTTCGCTTGGTTGTCTGTAGACGACATGGCAGCGGTTTTCAGACGAATGGCATCCTGGAGGGACATGGAAGATGAAGGAATGCTAACTGGAGGCACTTTTTGAGCAGGATTGATTTTAGGAGACGTGGGTATTAAAGTTTGGGGCTTTGGAATTTTAACTTCTTGCTCTGGTTGTACCAATGCTGTACTGGATTCATTTTGGATTTCTTTTACGTCATTGGCAACGAGTTGATCTTTTGGTTCAGCAGGGGTTAGCATAGTTGATGGTTCATTTTGGATTTCCTGCACTGTGATCTTTGGTTCAGGTTCTACTTTGTTGGGTATTTGGGGTACTGAATCAGCAGACACGGCCTCTTTGATTGGTTCAGAGCTTGCTTGTTGAGTTTTTTGGTCTGTGACGCTGACTTGGCTGTTGGGTTCAGGTTTTACATCCGATGAAAGCTGTTCAGCACTTCCAGAGAGTACCTTTGGTTCAGCTTTGGTTTGGGTGTCTGATGGTGGAGTAGTGCCCTGGTTTTCCTGTACGGTAGTTGCAGGTAGACTGTCATTTTTCTGATCTGTAGCCGAATGCGAGGCAGGATCGGGTGTATTCAGAATCAGAGATCTTCTTTTCGGCTTTTGGGGTGCCTCTTGATTGGTCTGATGCTTTGCTTTTTGAAGTCCACCAGGAGTTTCAGCTTGGCTCACGTTGGGCTTGATTGACCTGAGGCGGACTTTCTGTAATAAGGACGGTGTGACCATCGGAGTAGGACTTTCCTCTGTAGTTGCAACGGTGTGGGTGGTCGGCGGAGGCGGCTGTTTCTCCTGTTTTTCAGCTGTGATAGCTTTGACTTCTTTCTTTAAATCTATGGGTAGTGGAGGTGGTATAGGAACATTAAATGGTGTGGACGTGACTTGAGCTTGCTTTGAGGATACGTCTGGTGGGGTTTGCTTTGGAAGAGCAGGGACTGCCTTAGGAGAAGGAGGGATCAGTGGTGGAGGAGGAGGGATCGCTGGCGGAGGAGGAGTTCTTGATGTCGGAGGTGGTGGGATTGCCGGAGGAGGAGGTGGCATTGCTGGTGGAGGATGTGGGATCATTGATGGAACAGGTGGGATCATTTGAGGAGGTGGTGGGATTTTCTGTGCTGGTGAAGATGCAGCTTCCTCTAATGTTGAAGGCTGTGCATCCTGTAGCACTGGGGGCACTTTGAATAAAAACCTTAGAGAAGGTGGCATGGGTGGAGTTGGATAGTCTGTTTCTTCCTGCCCACCTGGCGGATGTGGAGGGGGTACCTTTGTAGGAGGTGGAGGTGGTGGGAACAAAGGATGTGGAGGGGGACATATGATCTCATCAAAAGGTCCTTGGAACTGGGCGGAAGCATCTTCTTTTAGAGGTTTTACTTGGTCTGTTGGGGGCAGGGGAGGTATATGTTCAGGAGGTGGTGAAGGAGATGGGGATGGACGGACATGGGCAAGCCCGGGTAAAGGCAGAGTGTTGCCATAACGAGGCTGAACATCAACGGACGTCTGTGTAGGAGTAGTTCTATATTGCGTGTCTGAGGCCACGGCTTCTTGAGTTTGAATTTTAGGTGCTACTATACTGTCCTTCATTACATTTGTTGCTTGACTTGTTGCTGGTATTTTCCCTTGAGCCATCTGGATTGGAACTTCAAACTTCAGACCTCTCTTTTGGGCCCAGCACTCCAAGTTGACAGGTCCAGGTCCACACAGTAGTTCGAAGGTGCGCTGATTGTGTGCCCATGTCTCAGGAGGAGGTGGAGGTGGAGCTAGAACTTTGGGAGGATCTGGAACATCAAGGAGTGCCATAAGAGTTGTCACAGCTGGTGAAGCAACCACACCATTAGCGGTTAGACTTTTAATAGATGGTAGGAAATGCTTGAGATTATTCTGGTGACTCCTTCCATTAGTGTGTGAATAGGGTATGTTGCCTGTATGCATTGGAAAGCCTTTCTTTAACTGTAGCTCTGCCAACACTGCTCTCTGGCTGGTCAAGTTCTCTTTAGATGGAACAGCTGTGCTGCCGTTCTGACTTGTATAGGCACTGTATGGCGATTCCACTTTCTGAGACCCATTTTCCAGAGACTTATGCTCAGCTATGGTTCTTGCATACATACGTGAATGCAGCGAGTATGAACGACTTGGGGGAGGTGGTGGTTTCTTGCTCTTTTTCATCACTGATAGGCTGCGATTAAAAGGACCCGTGGATCCTGACTTCTTCCAGGCTTCCTCTTGTTGGTTGTTACCATTCAATTGCACAGGCTCAACAGGGGTATATTGGGCACCCGAATTATATCTGACCATGGGAGGTCTAGAATTGTCCTCTGCCTGACTTGTCCTGCTGGCTACTCGAGGAGTGCTGCTGCTAGAAATGGTGGAAGAATCCGAGACGAGTGTCTCGGATGATCCTGAGCGGCTCCAGCCAGAGCACTCTGAAAGGGTGGCAGTCCGATGGGTGGAAGCCCGAGAAGAGACCCGCGAGGACATCAGTGATGGAGCTCGTGAGGAGAGTCGTGAGGATGCCCGGGATGAGGCTCTTGATGGAGCTGGACTGGCCGATGCCAGGCTGCTCTTGCTCACCATGCGAACGCTACTGCGACTTCTGTTGCGGCTGAGTTCAACCACGTCCACAGATGGAGGCAGTATCGCGTTTGGGATGATCTTGGACATGTACGTAGCCTCAGGGGAGACGTACATCACTGGATTGGATGAAGAGGTTCCTGACGTGGTCATCCAGGGAACAGCTAGTGAATTCAGTCTCTGTGGATCAAACGACTGTGGGAACAGGTGCTGGAGTAGAGAGAGGTCATCCTGCTGTCCCTCCTGTGGAGGGAGCTGTGTTTTATCCTCCATTACAGCCTGAAGACTGTTCATGTTCTGCAGGTGCATTATCGCGCCGTCTGGGACCGAGGCGATGGATATGCTATCCAGAGTGGGAATGACGGTGGAAATACTCACACCTCCATTGGATAGCTGAGCATCAGTGAACTGGGATGCTGTCCATGCAGCTCGGTCAAGCCCTTGGGTTAGGAAATGAGTCAAAATGTGTATTAGTGAGGCTAAAATACACGATTCATTTTTGTGTTTAAAGTTTTGTGTTTTAATAAGAACACATACCAAGTTCTTTCTGTACATGTCTTGGTATTCCTTTGACCATACCCGCCTTTTTCACCTTCGATTTGCTCTTCTTGTGTTTCTTGTCCTCTTTCAGTGGCCTGAAGGTGGAGTCTGCATGCAGGGGCACAACAAGAAGATAAACACTACCGAATCAAGGGTTGAGTTAAACTCTTACACTGGCTTAAAGTTCGCCATCTTACGTTACCCTCCACAGTACTCTCCTCTGTGTACCAAACTACAAAGAAATGAAGTCATTCTTCTACACAAGACCGTACCTTGGCGTGTGAGTCCGGAACGTGAAGACTGATAGGAAATGATGGAACGCGTGGAGATCGTATCAGCAGCAGTACTCTCAGACTCAGACATTCTCAGTTCGCTGAAGCTCATATCGTCGTCCGTACGAGCCGTCACTGTTGACTGAACGAAAAAGTATGATGTCCACATAAAAAACTTCTTAAAACTAACGAATGGTGATGATTTCATGCGTGCATTTCTCCCGACTCAGTGTTTTTTTAAGCTACCCGTTGATGAGGTACTTACAATGACGCTCTGGTCGTCCTGATAGTCCACACCGTTTCTGTTTTCTGGAGAACATATAAAACAAAGTTGTTAATACAATCTAAAATAAAAAGGCTGATTGTAGTGCAATGTGAGACATTTTTAATGTACAGTTTAGCATTTGCAGTTCGCCGTTACCCTCATTTTATGCGTCTATTGTTAGCTGTGATTAACCATAAAACTTTCACCTTGTCCTAAAATGACTCAAGTTTAATTGCTTTATGAGGACATACCATCTTGCTGCAGGAGTTTCAGGCCCTCCTGAGCCTCCATGTGCAGATCCTGCACATATTTTGGCCGATTTCCCTCAATAAACACATTCTCTTGGAAGTGCTGTAGAGGACATGATGTCTCACCTGCCACACCAGGGGCTACAGAGAGAGAGGCAGACAGAAAGACAGGAAGAGAGAGAAGGGAGAGAATATTAAAACCTTTTCTCCATGGGGAAGGGTATTCTTTAATATTTGTGTGTTATGTGTTGTATGTTAGAATGCTAGTAAATTATTTGTACAGAAACAATAATCCTAATTATAATCATTGAAGTTGATTAGTATTTATGAAGATTCAACAACCAATTTCCCTCCAAGATCATCAGAGTTAGAGTTCATTCAGTATTCAGTATTACACACATCTTTAATATAATATATATATTGTCTGTAATACATATTTGTATAATTTGGAATTTATGTACCTTGGGAAACAACAACAACAACAAAAAATACCTGTACATTAACTTTCTAAGTCAAAAGGTACAGCAGTGGACTTCACAGCCCAGTTATCTTCTACAGTTCTGTTTCTGTAAACAAAGCTACAAACAGGGACAGTCCTAAAAGTGAAGAGAATTTCTTGGTACATTTTTCTGCTTGTAGAGTAAATAAAGATCTTAACTCTACTATATCTCCACTAGAGGGCATAACTGAATCACAGCTTATCTTAAAATGCTGTTGCACAACTTGCTACTTGCAACTGCTAATAGTTGAAGGGGATAAAAAAAGTGATGTATCATCTGCTCCACTGGTGTGAAAAAAAAAAAAACACAAGCACTTTTTCAATAGTGTGGCGTAAAAGATGTAGCAAGATTTAAACACTTCAGACGCCGTCAGCGTATTTGAGTTGCTCATTTTGTACACGTTTCCTAATGAACAGGAAGTGACTCAGCACCTAGAAGAAGCTTAAACAACAATTTCGCCACATGAAAATAAAACCTTGGGAGAAATTCCCAGCATAATACTCATTCTAGCCGAATATCACAGTTCACTACACTGCGGTTTTGGTGTAAAGCTTAAATATAATGTTCTTTTAAAGTGAACATGTTAATAGGAATCACGTTCTCTTTTTTTTTTAATATACATAATCTCTGTCAAGACATTTGGTGTCACCTTTAATTTTCCTCTGCAGCTACGAGGCTGATGTAGCTAATAAGTAATGGAGGCGTATAGCCACCAGTTTGGTGCAGTGGGTCTAAATTTAATGCATTATCTGAGTTCATGTTCTCACTACAGAAGCTCCTCAGGACTCGGTTCTTGGTCCACTCTTGTTCTCCAAACAAACTAAATCCTTACTTCTGTATTCCACACAGGTCTCTCAGACGGCCTTTCTGACATCACTTCCAGGATGGAGACTGAAATTCACCTGAAACTCTACCTCCACAAAACACAGAACTGTTCTTTCTACCAGGTGAGAACTCTTTCCTTCACCATCGACGTTTAGCCAAATAAATACATAAATGTTAAATGTATATCTGTTAATTTAATACTGGTAGGTGTAAAAATTAAATTACTCTGGTACAGAGGGGAAAAATAGATAAACACTATAGTAGGGAATACACAGAGTGGGTGTGTATAAATGTATAAATATCTAGTTTATTATAGTGTATATGTTACTGACCACATCCAGTGTCGAACCCACAAGCAACACAGCATCACAAACCCCCACAACATTTCATCCATTTTTTACTATTTATCTAAGGAAACGATTTGAATATTATATACATTAGGCAAGTTATCATATTTATTTACAAAAGCCAATAGCGTTTTTTAAATTATTATTATTATTATTATTATTATTATCATTTCTAACATTTCCACTCACAGAAACTCCTCACTACGTACATTGAGCATTATTACCAGCTAGTTTTATTATTAAAATCACACTTACTAAGTTTTAACTTATTGAGTTAAAAACTAAATTAACTTTGTTGTGACAGTATTCAATAACAGCAATAAATCATCATCATCATCATCAAGATCATCACCCCCCCCAGTACTTACTATTAATCAAAGACTGAAAATATTAAAACTCTCAACTTTGCAAAAAAGCTGTCTTACTCTCTGTATCTCTCTCCCTCTCTCTCTCCATGTCAGTCTGTCTTTCTCTCTCTATCTATATGTCTGTATCTTTCTGTCTCTCTCTCTCTCTCTCTCTCTCTCTCTCTGTGTCCGTCTGTCTCTCACCATTCTCTCTCTCTTTCTCTCTCTCTGTCTCTTGCTGTCACTCTCTCTCTCTTTCTCTCCTGCTCTTTGTATCTATCTCTCACCACATCTCTCTGTCCTTTTTTTCTCTCTCTGTCTGCCCCTGTCTCTCTCTCTCTCTGTGTCTCTCTCTCTCCCTGTCTCTGTGTGTGTGTGTGTGTGTCTCTGCCTGTCTCACTCTCCCACATGCGAGTGCAAACACACACGTTGCACAAACTCCACTTTGTCCTGACTCGCCCTCTCTCCCTTCAGGCTCCAGGTGTTTGCTGATATAGAGATAAAGAGGAACGCAGAGAAAATGAAAAGCAGGAAACTAAAATGTATAAAACTGAAACTGCGAGCTAACTAGAATCAGTCAGTGTTGATTGAGCTGTACGAGACTTCTGTAGGTGTTAATTCAACACTTTTGACTGTGTGTATGTGTGTGTGTGTGTGTGTGTGTGTGTGTGTGTTAATGAGCATAATAGCTCAAGAAATGCAGCTGGAATTTATTTACCACTCTCAGAGATCAGACACTGGATTAGCTGCACAGTGACTGATGTCATAGTAAATGATGTCATGGTGCATGATGTCATCACCTGAGGTCAGACAGTCAGACATGTTCATCAAAAAATTACTAACATCATTATGATTACTAACATCAGTCACAGGAAAGTATCCTAATGTGTGTGTGAAAGAGGTCATATGAGACAGTTATGTCTGATGGATCATGGAGGTATACACACACACACACACACACACACACACTCTTTAAAGAACAGCTTCAGACGAAATCTTTTCCCGGAGAAAGAAAACTATTCGGACATGCACGGACTTGCTGTGCTCAGACGCCTAAAGCAGGAAATAGTTCAGTGTCAGTGATCAAGTGTGGAACGATACAAGGATACAGCAATACAGCAGTACGGCACACATGCATTTACACAGAGGTACTGAGACACAGCGATAAAGAGGTACATCAACACACAGACACAGTGAGACTGCGACACAGTGACACAGCAATGCAGAGAC
The DNA here is from genome assembly GCA_037576675.1 of Pangasius sanitwongsei. Taxonomy (NCBI): domain Eukaryota; kingdom Metazoa; phylum Chordata; class Actinopteri; order Siluriformes; family Pangasiidae; genus Pangasius; species Pangasius sanitwongsei. The sequence continues at coordinate 31,817,361 of CM075005.1, forward strand.
ACAGTGAGACAGTGACACAGTGACACAGCAATACAGAGACACAGTGAGACTGCGACACTGTGAGACAGACACAGAGACACAGTGAGACAGTGAGAGCGATATAGTGACAGACACAGTGAGATAGTGAGATGGCGATACAGAGACACAGTGAGGCAGAGATACTGTAAGACAGGGATACAGTGACACAAAGACAGTGATACAGTGACACAGTGAGATAGTGAGATGGCGATACAGAGACACAGTGAGACAGTGACACAGAGACACAGTGAGACAGAAACACAGTGACACAGTGAAACAGCGACACTGTGAGACAGACACAGTGACACAGTGAGACAGAAACACAGTGACACAGTGAAACAGCGACACTGTGAGACAGACACAGAGACACAGTAAGACAGTGAGAGCGATATAGTGACAGACACAGTTGGACAGTAACACAGTGAGGCAGAGATACTGTAAGACAGGAATACAGTGACACAGAGACAGTGATACAATGACACAGTGAGATAGTGAGATGGCGATACAGAGACACAGTGAGACGGTGACACAGTGAGGCAGAGATACTGTAAGACAGGGATACAGTGACACAAAGACAGTGATACAGTGACACAATGAGATAGTGAGATGGCGATACAGAGACACAGTGAGACAGTGACACAGACACAGTGAGACAGTGAGGCAGCGATATAGTGACAGACACAGTTGGACAGTGATACAGTGAGACAGAGATACTGACACAGTGAGACAGTGACACAGAGACAGTGAGACAGTGACACAGAGACAGTGGTACAGTGACACAGAGACAGTGGTACAGTGACACAGTGAGATAGTGACACAGAGAGACAGTGACACAGGGATACAGTGACAGAAACAGTCAGACAGTGAGACAGTAACACAGTGAGGCAGAGATACTGTAAGAAAAGGATACAGTCACATGGATACAGTCACACAGTGACACAGTGACACAGTGAGACAGCAACACAGTGAGGCAGAGATACTGTAAGAAAGGGATACAGTGACACAGAGACAGTGACACAGAGGGACAGAGACACAGTTTACAGAGAGACACAACACAGAAATAGAGAAAAACAGCCACACACACACTGAGACAGTAACACAGTGATGCAGAGACACAGAACCAGTGAGACAGCAACACAGAGACACAGTGTTACACCGACTTTAAATTCTCCGTTCTGATTGGTGTAGAAAGTGTTAATTAATTAATTTATTAAAAACAGCTCTGACAGTTCTGGCCGTAAATCACACGTTTACATCGATTGTTATTTATACATTTTCTTCATATTTAATTGTACTTAATATTTACTTAATAATGTGATTATTGATTGTTTGTTTATCTTTCTATGCTAACACTTCATTTACAGGGACTTGGCAAACACTCCACTGAATTTAGCGTAACCTAAAAGCTGAACGGATTCACAGTCAAACGTAAGGTGAGGCCCTGCCCACGACGACTCAGGGACCCCGGTCACTCAGCCATATCAGGACACGCCCTCGATTCATGAATGATAAACAGGTGATTCAAAGAATCAACTCACTATTATGACTCTTAAGTATCTGTTTCTCCATTGTTGATGTTGGTGTTAGCCAGAAGCTAAAGTGTGTGTTGTGGTTTTGGAGTCAAAGCATGTGCTGCGGATCACGGAACTGGTTTCCCGTGTGTGTGCGTGTGTGTGTGTGTGTGTGTGTGTGTGTGTGTGTGTGTGTGTGTGTGTGTGTGTGTGGGAATGTGGGAGTGAAGCTTTGGAATAGCACAAAAGCACACACCCATACACAGAGAAACACACACTATCTCTCACACCTACACCCACACCTGGAAACACACTCTGCAAATACAAATAATCTCTCTCTCTCTCTCTCTCTCTCTCTCTCTCTCTCTCTCTCTCTGTCTTTCTCTCTCTTTCTCTCTCTTTCTCTCTCCCCCACATGTAAACAGATAAAAAGCGTGTAAAAAGCCTCTCCACAGTGATCAGGAATGACCAGAATGTCCACAGTGATGGCACGTGGACCCACATGGAGGGATGAATGCAAGGGGGAAGAGACGCTTTGTGGGTTTGAACACACACACACACACACACACACAGTGGATCGTCCCTCATGGGCATTTTCTTTTGCATATTATAGCTTCCTTCGGCAGTGTTTCGGGAAAACAAACGAGTTAGAAACCGGAGAGAGACACGCAACGCTGCGCTGTCAGCGTCACACCGTCAACATGTTTACATTCCACCTGAGATCAGCTTTTGTTCACACTGCAGTGCTTATTTCCTAAAGGAAGGGATTTCTGTTCCACAGGATGGAGAATAATGAAGTCAAACACAGGACGCTGGACATGTGTGTGTGTGTGTAAAAAACTCTGGCTAATCATTAACACGCTGTGATTCTCAGGCCTGAATATCAAACACACACAGCTGACCACTCAGTGATTAAAAAATCAATTCGTCAATAAGTGATCACGTCACTCGTAGATTAGCGTCATCAACCTGTCCCGAAAACAAACTTTAAAAAAACGATTAATCGGAACTCATACAAGAGAACCTTGTTCTCTGCATACAGCACTAAAAAACAGAGTAGAGAATATCAAGTGACTTCTGAACTCCAACGCACTGCAACAGATTATTCCTACAAGGTACAGGACATCCATAATTACACTCATTTCACAGGAAACGGAGTTTAAATCTAAACCTGAGGCCTACTCTAATCAAAAACCCCAAAAGCCTTAAAAAAATCACAGACTTAAGCTTTAACTTCTGTCCTGAAGATGTCAGTGGTGTGTATTGAACATTTAAGGAAGGAGTCTCCAGTGTCAGCGCTTTGTACCAGTCAGAGGCATTAACTTGAAGTTTTCCGACATCTTCAGGCGAGAGGAGTTTACGTTTCTTTGCGGTTTCTCAGTAACGTGCGTAACAAGCTGCGTTTTTTCTCTTATTAAGTTGAAAAGAGAGAGAATAAAGAGACGCTGGTGAGGGAACGACTGTTTATAGCTGCTATAACGTAAGCGACAACAGGAACTCACTTGTTCTGTGAAAGATCCACAACATTAAATGTAATAATAAACGTAATAACGTAAAATGTATGACATGTTGTTTGTTAGTAAATAAAAAATTGTAATCGTTGGTAAATTGCTGTGGTGTAAGAGGAGTAAAACACTCGGTGACGCGCTGTTAGAGGAAAATAATCAACTTTGCGGTGGTAACAGTGACTCCGCTTCATCACACCACCCCAGTGTTGCTTATTTTCCTACAGCAGCAGACACACACACACACACACACACACACACTCCCATTCTGTCAAAACTACACAAGCCTTGCAGGTTCCTGTTTAAGGGCGGAGCTAATTTCTGGGCCAGAAAATTTTAAACAGAATCCTGAAATAAAGAAATGAAAAAAAGAAAGAAAGAAACACAAGGTAGTTTCTCCAAAACATCAGCATTAAATGAAGATGATGTTCCTCCTTATTTCTAAATCCTCCGTCACGTCGGTCTCCTTAAAGGTGCAGCTCTAAGTCGACATGGTAAAACTCACACACTGCACCTTTAAGGAGAAAAATGTGATTTTCTAAAGTTGCAAATGCAAAGACATGTTTACACACATCGTACACAGAGTTTATCAGGTTCTGATCTGCCACACAACTATAAATACTGACTGTAGCCTCTGCACAAAGTATTGGCACCCCTCTACTACCCCCCACCCCCACATCCATACACTCATTTCTGCACAGTGACCACCTCATGGCATATAGGATTGGGAGTCGTGCGGTAGGTGTGTCTAATAAATTATATAACTCTGTGTACAGACATCTATCTCACACACACAATGCACACAAGTTAGATTTGCTTCATTGCAGAACTTCTGAAAAGTTTTTTGTTTGATTTCTGTGGCTGTGTTTGAGCAGAACACGTACGCCCTTGTTTACATTACACACATTGCAACATAGCTCAAGGCTCTCACTGTGCTCTGTTGGGAACAACAGAACAAACGAGAAGAACCAAAGTTCAAGAAGGCAACAATTCTCAGGCCTGGTTCTAGACCAGTATAAGGACTGTGTAGTCTGTGCTGCGTGTAGTACAAATACCTGGGATAAAACTGGAACGCTGCAGGAACAACGGTGCTGCTGTACTTTACGTGTCACTGGTTGTGCAGATCTGTGAGCTGATTAGAACCCAGTCGATTTCTGATCTGTGCGAGATCACCGTGTGGAACCCTGATCCTGTCTGATTTTCCTGTTTACACATACACACATCTTCTATCTCTTTGTGTTTCATGGTTTTCCAGATCAGTTCCGGCACCAAACATCATCAAACAATAATATTTCAGAATCCTAGAATGCTCACGGTTCCAGAAGACAAGAGCTCTGGGTTCTACGACACCATCAAATGCAGCAGTTCAAGGGTCTAGAATGCAACACTTGCAGGACTTGTTGTATTCCCAGGGTTCTGGCCCAGAGTTGCATTCTACACAACTGTTCTCAATGCAACAGGAACAACTCAATGCTGAACCACAACAGTTCTAGAACCATACCAATTCAGGGTTCTGGACGGCAACAACGAGTTCTAGAACCATAGTTCTAGTTCTCGAAAAAAATAAAATCCCAGTATCAACTTTCTAAAAATGCTCCAGTTGAGGGTTCTAGAGTGCAACAAGTTCTCAAAAAAAGAGAAGAAGTGTAAAAACACAACAGCTCAGGGTTCTAGAGCACAAAAATAAGCTCTTAAATGCAAAAACTCAGTGCAGAACCACAGCCGTTCTAGAACTCTAAGCTGTCGCACTCTAGAACAAAGAAAATCTAGAATGCAAGAAATGAAAGATATCGAGAAGGCAACAGCTCAACATTCTAGAACACGACGGTTCGGCGATCTAGAGCGCAACAACAACAACAACAACAACAACAACACGCGCTCTGAAAAGCGACAGTTGGAAATTCAGCTCAGAGGCCAGGGTTCGGGACGACAGCAGCTCAGAGCTGGTACTCAATTACCTAGATCCCTAAATCACACGTCTGTGAATAACAGAGTAGAGCGTACACTGAGCACTTCTTCCCCTACACGCAGGTTCTACGCTGATTAGAACGGAAGAAGAACACAGAGAACCTCAGTGTGTGTGTGTGTGTGTGTGTGTGATGTGCTCTGAGCTGTTTACGACCAGAAACATTTTAACATTCTGTTTTTATTTCATGTTTTTTAGCATATGGGTGGGTTTTAAACTTTATACAGTCTGACAATCTACTGCACAAACATCAAAGCCCCGCTGCAGCTGACACACACACACACACACACACACACTCCAGTAATCTGAGCTCAGAGCTTCTTTATTGTTATGATTCATTATAGTGCTGATTAGAGACGTCGCAGTTTGTTCTTGCAGCCTTGTATGCATATGTGTGTGTGTAGGGCTGGGTGTGGCAGCGTGTGTGTGTGTGTGTGTGTGTGTGTGTGTGTGTGTATGTGTGTGTACGGATTTTGTGCCTCCTGCATGAAGCAATTCTAGACGGACTTTAAGGCGCGGTTCTTCTACTAAAACCTTCCAGAGTTACAGCAATGAAGTGATAAGAGACACACACACACACACACACACACACACACAGAGAGAGAGAGAGAGAGAGAGAGAGAGAGAGAGAGAGTCAAGGAGAAATTCCTTATAACCTCTCAAGGTTTACGTTCCCACTCAGGAGCGTCACGTCTCGGAAAAGCCACAGGAACACATTCACACACTACCCGACAAAAGTGAGTGTGTGTGTGTGTGTGTGTGTGCGCGTGTGTGTGGGCTTTGTGACAGTTGGCTGTTACTGACCTTGCTGATATTAAAGAGAAAGAGAGAAAGAGTGAAGGTGAGCATGTTAGAATGAGACTGGAATTCCCCATCATCTGCATACACATACACACACACACACACACACACACACGACAAACTCGGTGTGCCAGTCTAGCCTGTGTCAGGTAGTGTGTGAGTGTGAGTGTGTAAGTGCAAGAATCTTGCAGAGTTCAAAGGTCAGAGCGATGAGTCACACTGTTCAAATGTGACGCCCACAGAAAGCAAACACGCCGCAGGGCATTGTGGGAAATCACAAACCAGAACGTTCTGTTGTCTGGGTGTTAAAATAAACAGAAACCAACATTCCCGCCGGTGCTGTGGAACGTGTGCGTGTGTGTGTGTGCGTGTGTGCGTGTGTGTGTGTGTGTGTGTGTCCATAACTAATCTAATGTACTCGCTGTCTGTCTGTGGGCGTCTGAACTGCACGCTTTAATGCTTTACACGTTCCGTGTGTTCCTACGGGTTCCTGTGATACGGCGTTTCCCGCTGTGCAGATCTAAGATCCCACATCAACACTTCAGAGCTCCAGAGTGCAACTGCTCAGGGTTCTAGAGCACAATTACACCACAACCTCTACCTCAAAAGTTCTAGGTTCTAGAATGCAACAAAGTGTTCTAGAAAACCAAAGCCCATGGTTGCAGGATGCAGGAGGTCAAGCTGCTGCACTCTAGAACCATAACAAGTCAGGTCTTAGAATGCAAGAAGAACAATGTGGTCTAGAGTAGAACAGCCCAGAGTTCTAGAACACAACAGCAACCAGTTCTACAGAACCAAAGTCCAGTGTTGCAGAACGTAAAAAGGCCAACAGTCTAAAACGCTCCAGTTCAGCTTTCTGGAGCACAAAGGGTTCTCGCAAAAAGCAGAATAATTGAACATGCTCGAACGTGATAGCTCAAAGTTCTGGATTTCAACAGACTCAGGGTTCTAGAACACAAAAACGAGTTCTTAAATGCGACAACTCAATGTAGAACCACAACAGTTCTAGAGCTCTAAGCTCCTGCGCTCTAGAACCACACAAATCTAGAATGCAAGAAGTAAAAGAAATCGAGTATGCCACAGCTCAAGGTCCTAGAACCTCAACAGTGCTAGAGCTCTAAGCTCCTGTGGGGGTGGGAGGGGCATCTTTCTTCTGTCCCCTGTCAATCAAAGTGACACTGTCCAATCAGAGGTGAGCATGAGCTCGTGTGCAGAGAGCAGTGAGGTGTGAGGAGGTCTGGCTAGAAACTGTAGAAGGTTATGAAAATGATGTAAATAAATATCACCTGCAGCCAGAACCACAAACGCTTCTACATTTTTTTCTAACTCTTGCACTGTGTTACAACATGTGCTGTTGGGGCCTGGAGGCGGGGCCTGGGGGCGGGGCCTCGGTTTGGGATCGGCATAAGGACTGCAGACGACAACCAATCAGAATCACCTTTACTGCCATGTACCGTGGGTTTACATGAACAAGGAATGTGTCTTAGTGTGCTGGTGCTTAGTAATAACAGATAACAGATAATAATAATCAGCTGCGTTGGTTAAATGGAGCAGGACATCAGGTGTACAGGTGTATGTACACACACACACGTACACACACACACACACACACACACACATACACACACACACACATACACACACACACACCAGCGGTGTCTGGGCAAGCTCCTGTTCCCTACACCAGGGGGCGCTACCGAGACATCACATCATCCAGATTTACACTCTGGATCAGGTGTCACTCAGTAGCCCTGACATTTACACACTACACAGTGTGGAAAGTGCTGGAGCCATTAAATCACCTCACAACACCTGCACAAGCAACACCTGTCCAATCAGATCCGGCCAAGAGGGAGCATGTGTCATCTCCCCACACACCTAACACAGGTAAACTCCACCTCCACACACCTAACACAGGTAAACTCCACCTCCACATCCACACACACCTAACACAAGTAAACTCCAACTCCAAACACACCTAACACAGGTAAATTCCATCTCTACACACCTAACACAGCTAACGTAACATTTCACGTTTATGTTTAGTAATATGGTTGAAGATTTTTATACCAAACAACTTGCAGGTGAAGCTGAATCCCATCAGAATGGTAAAAGTAATCAACACAAATAAAGTCAGGTGTGTAAATGATATTGGCATTAATTAGATGTACTAGGACAGGTGTTACCTGTGTTGGATGTAGGTAAAGGTATTTACACTTGGGTGGAGTGAGAGGTTTTTGAACAGGCACGTTTATTTGTGGTTAGTGTAGGTATTTTTTGCTTACATGCATTAAGCAAACTAAGTGTTGGGGATTACCTTCATTCAGACGTTTACCTGTGTTCAGGTGCAATAAGCACATAAGGGTTTTCAGGGTTAAGTGCTTGAAGTACAGGTGATGTGGTTGACCCATGTTTGGTGTGTTATGCACTGGTGTTAAGTACAGGTGTTCAGTTTTACCTGTGTTGGTTGAAGGCAGTGGGATTGGCACAGGTAATCCAGGTGTGAGCAGGCTGATGTTTATGTCTTTGTTTGGGCGGAGAGTTTTTCTGCGCCGGCCCTTTAACCAGCTGAACGCTCGGCCAATGGTGCTCCGCCTCCGGGATCTTTTGCCCCGCCTACTCTGTCGCTCATGGGCAAAAACCTCCAGCACGTCCGGGGGAATCAAATCGCCCACTGACTCACGCCCACTCGACATTACGCCACCTGGTGGAGGAAAATTAGCAATTAGTAATGATTATTCTACACATCCAGGTATTAACAATAAGATACACCTCAGCGCTGTTGAGTTCTGGATTCTGATTGGTCAGAAGTTGTTGATTAATTATCTATAACAGCAGTAGCGCAGCTGTGAATCACAGGTTTACGGTAACACGCTCGTTATCGTTTCTATAGTAACGGCTCGTTCACAGGGTGGGTGTTTGCTGGCTAGTCAAGCGTTCAGCAGCCACAACAAAGCTTTCACAGTTAGCATGAGAGACGGCTGCTCCCTGTGGCTGCGTCCCGAACCGCAAACCAAACTCTGTGTGTGTGTGTGTGTGTGTGTGTGAGAGAGTGTGTGTGTGTCTGTGTGTGTGTGTGTCTGTGTATGTAAAGTATGCAGCAGTGCCACGGTTACCGGCGGAGGATCTACTGTACCATTTTAACACAATGTTATTTAGGACATGCAGCTGCACGGAGCCTCTCCCTTCATTCCTAAGCACACAGTCACACACTCCACCCTTTACTCCACACACACACACACACACACACACACACTCACACACACTCTTAATAAACAGACATTAGCATGTCCTGACACATTCTCATGCATTAGGATAATATTCTTAAAGACAGAGAGAGAAGGAGAGAGAGAGAAAGACAGAGATAGATAAAGAAAAAGAGAGAACTCTCTTGTCAGGGACAGAGAACAAAAGAGAAACAGATAGAGAGAGAAAGAGACAGAAAGAATAAAAGAGACATGAAGAGAGAGAGAGAGCAAAAGAGAAATAGAAAGAGACAGACAGACAGAAAGAGAGGGAGAGAGACAGAGAGAGGGAGAGAGAGCAAAAGAGAAATAGATAGAGAGAGAAACAGACAAAGAGAAGAAGAGATAGAGAAAGAAAGAGAAAGACTAAAAGAGAAACAGATAGAGAGACAGACAGAAAGAATGAGAGAGAGAGAGAGAGAGAGAGAGAGAGAGTAATTGTTTGGGAAAAGGGTGTGGAAAGGTACCAAGCTCAAGCAGGATTAAAAAGCTATCAAAACACACACACACACACGCACACACACACGCACACACACACACACACACACACACAGTGACTATGGTACACCACAAAAGAGTGTAAAACCTGAGAAAGCACTCCTGGTTCTGATCACACACTCACACACACTCACACACACACACACACACACACACTCACACACACAGGTTATTATGTACTCTCAGTCAGTGGTATCACCTGAGTGCAAAAAACTCCTGTATTTCCTGGACGTGTGTGTGTGTGTATGTGTGTGTGTACAGGTTAAGACCTACTTTCTACCACACACACACACACACACACACACATACATACACACACAGTAAATTACACACACAGTAAATTAGAGGAGACAACAAAAAGACATAAAACAATGTATTGTGAGTTACGCCTTCGGTTCCGGAAACTTCCAGTACAAAATATGCAAGCTAAGTTAACTAGCGCGCTAGCTAGCATGAAAACAATCTGAGGTGAAGAACAAAAGTTTGTGGAGTGAAGGTGTTTGTGTGACGCTACAGGAGCTGAGCGAGGTAAAGTTTTTACAAATGTACAAAAACATACAGTTATTATCGATTGATACGGGACCCAAATTAAATTTTAGTATATTTAATATTCAAATTTGATGCACTGATATGCATCAAAATTGACAGCATTAGTAGTTAGCATCTCAGAGAACACAAAGAAGAATGTATGGTTTTTTTTTTTTTAATTATTAAAATTAATTTCAGCAAGTCGGTTTTTAGCTAGCAACAAACACAGATGATAAAGAGGATAAATAAATTCTGAGGCAAAAAAAAAAAAGTTGAAAATAAAAATAAAAACATGAAAGGCGATCCCTTTTATTCACACTGACCAATCAGATTACACCACCCTGACACACTCCGTCACCATGGAAACCAACCAAAACAGACACCCTGCACCGGGCTCCGTCCCAAACCCTAGAGTTAGTGATCTTTCTAGAACTTCAGCGTCTTAGGAAACCTCTAGAACCCGCAGAACCGATCCGATCCAACAAGGCTTCCTGATGGGGGTTGAAGAATGTTGTGTCACATGCTAACTGCTAATTACCACATTAGCATGCAGGCTATTAGCTAAACAGGCTACAGCAGTTCAAAGGTGATGTCCCAAATCACATGTTAGCGTCTCTGCGTTGCATGTTAGCCGCTAATTGCCTAAATGTGTTGTGCTAATATCGTATGCTAGCTGCTAATTACCCTTTTAACTAGCATGTATATTGTAGTTAGCTGTAGTTAGTGCGTTTTTTTCAGATACACGCACACACACTCCTAACACACACACACACACACACTCACTCCTAACACACACACACACACTCACTCCTAACACACACACACACACACACACACTCCTAACACACACACACACACACACACACACACACACTCTTCAGGTTCGCTGTGGCTAAATTACAGCGTTGCTCCGCTGATAATTGCAGCAACTAAACACCACATTTTCAAATTACTGCTGTTGATGCGTAAATCACACAGCATGGCTACACACACACACTCACACACAAACACACTCACACACACACACACACTCACACTCAAACACACTCAAACACACTCTTGTTTTCCACCGATTAGAACGTCTCCAGCGAGTCTCACAGCTTTATCTGAAGGAGCTGAAAACACACACACACACATACACACACACACACATACACACACATACACACACATACAGTTCCCAGGGTGACAGTAGATAAGAGTTCTTTCTCTCTCTCTCACACACCTAACACACACCTAACACACACACACATCCCAAGTTAATCACCAGCACATTTTAATGATGTCACATTCCAACAACATTAAACATCAGTGTAACATATTTTCAGTACACACACCTACATACACTTAACACACACACACACACACACACCTAACATACACACACCTATCACACACATTTTCCAACTTTATTATTAGTTTAAATAATATTATTACTAATAAACACTTTTATTCATTTAAAAATTCTTTTTTTTCTAATCTAATAATAATAATAACAGTAATGTGTAACTCACACACAAACTCACACACAAAAACATAAGCACTTAGAGATTCTGAATAAAATATTTACAGATGTAATATTTTAATTTCTAGCAGTTTTTTATCTTTTATACACTACTATATTTTTTACCGCGTGTATGACGATACATCTGTATGACAATATACCGTAAAAAATATTTCCCTTTTATCAAAACAATTTTTTAAATGTTACAATTTTCTCAAATTTTCTCTGAATTTTTTTTTTTTTGTTTAAAATGATGAAAGCATCACTCTGACATCACGACCCACACGAGAACGGCGTAACGCTAATTATACAGCTATTTCAGGTTTTTATAATATCCGCTATCATCACATTTCGAGCACAAATAAAGTTACGACTCTTTGTATTTAAAACAAAACCCTATAAAATTCCACAGCTACAGCGTTCCCAGCACGGAGCCCTGAGGAACGCCGTGTTACTGTGGACGCAGAAAATAAATCACACTCGAGCTGCAAAACTACGCCTACAGACCCAATCACTTCTTTTCAGTTCCTTTGATGTCTGTAGAATTATTTTAAGATAAATTTGTATTTTTTTTAAATGTGGATAATATATTATATTATACTCAATGTACAATATTTTCAACAAAAAATGTAAAAAACTGAAATTGAACAAGCGATATTTTGACGTATAAG
>CM075005.1:31841675-31846675 GCA_037576675.1 Pangasius sanitwongsei
TGTGTGTGTGTGTACCTGCTGATCGTGCCAGTTGAAGCGGTGTGTGTGTGTGTGTGTGTGTGTGTGTGTGTGTGTGTGTACCTGCTGATCGTGCCAGTTGAAGCGGTGTGTGTGTGTGTGTGTGTGTGTGTGTGTGTGTGTGTGTACCTGCTGATCGTGCCAGTTGAAGCGGTGTGTGTGTGTGTGTGTGTGTGTGTGTGTGTGTGTGTGTACCTGCTGATCGTGCCAGTTGAAGCGGTGTGTGTGTGTGTGTGTGTGTGTGTGTGTGTGTGTGTACCTGCTGATCGTGCCAGTTGAAGCAGTGTGTTCTGAAGTGTGTGACCGTGGCTCTGTAACACTCGTACTCTGTCAGCTCCTGATGCTCCTCAATCACCTGCTGAACCTCCAGGTGTGTGCCCACCACCCGCTCCGCCACCTTACGCACGGTGTTCGCCAGCAGCTCACGCACCTACACACACACACACACACACACACAACGCTATACTATCTGCCCCATACATAACATCACTATGAAGAACACACAGATCTTCCTCCATCATCATCATCATCATCATCACCTTCATGTGGGCATTGATCTCCATCAGGTAACCCCTGGCAACGGTGATGTCATTGCTCTTCATCAGCTTCCTCTTCAGGACGGAGAGGTAGACGTCGGGGCTGGGTGTGATGTCACGGCGTGTAACCGGGGGCAACGACATGGGTTCAGCCGGCCTGGCTCCGCCCAGAGAGTTACCCTGGAACTGAATCACCTTCATACTGGACATGGTCTGAGACACACACACACACACACACACACACACACACACACACACACACACACATCAGTTAATAAAGGAGGTCAGGTTTGTTTATTTTGTTTGTGCACTGTCACTCCGAGTGTGTGTGTGTGTGTGTGTGTGTGTGTGTGTCACACCTTGTTTCCGTACTGCATGACGTGGCTGGTGTTGGTCTCGCTCTTGACGATCTTAAACTGCTTACTAAGTGTCTCTTTACTCAGATCCTCCTGTAAACACACACACACACACACACACACACACACACAGGTCAGACAGTAGACAACAACAATTGTTCAAAAAAATCAGTAGATTAAATGTTAACGATCATCGTTAATTTGATCGACGTTTTTAGTCAAAAAGCCTGAAAGTGTCATTAAAACAAAACACACTAACATAAGAAAATCATTTTTTATAATTCCGATCATTAACTTAACGGGAATTTCATTCCCGCTTCCTGCCCAGAGTTTCCCAGGATAAGCTCCGGATCCAAGCGCAGCCCTGAGCAGGATGAAGTTTTATTTTAAAAACTGTTTTACTGACTCTTGGATGAAATGTTCAGTTAAAGGTGTAAAAGCGTTGAATCGTTTCCTCAGAAGTTTAATGTTTCTCACCACGTCTGAATCCTCCATCCAGTTAACGCTGTACACGTCTCCCAGATACGTGTCTCTGGCCTCGTCGTAGTAACAGGCGTAGGACGACTCGTGAGGGTTCGCCGCCGTGGTGGCGTAAACTGAGGATTACAGAAAAGATCATCATCATCATCATCATCACTGTAACGTTTCAGTTTGACATCCGCAGAGAAATTTCTCTTCACCTCGATATAAAACATCTGGACTGAATCAGACCCCGACGCTCAGGCGCGAGTTAAGATCATTTGCATGCTAGTGCACGATACCGTAGCGAGCCTCGTGTTGTGTAATCGACGACGATGATGATGAATTTTAAGCTTCCGGTAAGTCATGACTCAGTGTTTTATTCCACGACCAACTCATAGTTTCTGTTCTTCCTTTTCCTTTATCATGACTGGCACTAAACACAGAGACACGGGTGGGGCGTCATAGGGTTTTGAAATCGGGACATATGCACACACACATGCGCACACGCGCACACACACGCACGCAAGCACACGCACGCACGCAAGCACACACACGCAAGCACACGCACACGCACACAAAGCAACATAACTGTATTTCTGATACTCATCTGTATTTGCATCATTACAGTCAAATATTTTACATCCTTTAACTCGACTACCATCCACTAGCCCCTCCCACATTTACTGTTTTTATATTTTTTAAAATGAATATTAATTCAATAACAATGAATAAATAATGATAGTTAATAAAAGTTACTAGACTTTATTACTAATAAATTGTGTAACCGCTTCACTGAAACGCAACAGTGTGATTAAATAAAAATAAAAAACAGGAGATTAGATGAGATTTTATTTGGTTATTTCTCAAACCGAATCCGTTTCAGGTTTAAACGTTTAGTCAACAATAAATATTTACACATAAATAACGGGATGTACCGCTGGTGCGTTCTGATCAACAAGAACGGATTTCAACAACAGGTTAATTGCAATAATTAATTAATTAGTAAGAGTATTTTTAAAAAGTTAAAAATGACATTTGGCTCCGCCCCCCAATCGATGGATGGTCGATCACATGACCACGAAAACCGGTACTATTTTCAGCATTTATTTCTAAAAAGATGTAAAATGATCTACTTTGATATATCGCTCAACTGCATTAACTAGATTTATCATCATTATTAGAATTTTTTTGTTTAATGTTAATGAACTCCCCTCAACACACACACACACACACACACACAGATGAACTGATGACAGGTGAACTTTAATCTCATCACATGACAGGAAGCAGGATAATGAACTTCAGCCACCGGTCATATGACAATCAGAGGACTGTGTGTGTGTGTTTTCTGTACACAGCTGCAAAAAAAACTGCTGCATCAGCATTTAGAAAACAGAAAAAAACAGGTTGTGTGGGAACTGAGAGAGGAAAACACAGGGGAAACATCAGCCGTAATATAACAAGTGATTCATCACGAATAAAGGAAGTGAATTTCATAAACACACTTTCATGCGAACACACAAAAATCCCTCTACAGTTCAACACACAACTCACTGTGCTTTTCAATTCTAGCTCAATTTTTAATCAGTTTTATGCTCTTGAACTGTTAGGACATCCCAAATATCCCTTAATGTGCTTAAAAAACCACCACCACCACCACCACCACCACCACCACCAACAACAACAACAACGCCTCCTAAACTCGTCATTACAATCATCTGAAACACTGAATCTAAACGACAGAACACTCGTTTTTATGTTTATCTTCTCCACAGAAGGACTCAAAGGACACTAAACTCACTGATCATGTCATTAATCAACCGTTTTAATCATCACTGTATAAAAGAATCATCCTTTAATCTCCGCACAGCCTCAAGTCACAGCCGCTTCGGTGTCTTGCGTAAGAAAATAACGATCGGCGAATCGTCCTGATTTGAAAACAGCACGTACGTGAGATAAAATTCAGCCTGTAAATCCTTAAAACGTTTAATTATGCAGTAATAATAGTGTAGCGTAAAAATAATGTAAACACAGGCAGAGTTTACAGTGTCAGTTATCCTTGTTGTCATGGTTACAGGCGTCCCGTACCTGCCGGCCAATCAGAAACGAGTATTCTCTGTGGCGATGGTGCTATAATCCGTGTTTATTCGTGTGAATATTATTTATGGTGTGAATTTTTGTTTTTTTGTGAAACTCACCGTCGATGTCAACCGGCAGCGGCTTCATCATGGAGCCGGACTCGCACGCCTCGATGTAAAACACCATCTGTGTGTGTGTGTGTGTGTGTGTGTGTTGTACAGTTGCGGTGAAGAAGAAGAATAGAGTACAAGTTGAGTGATCATGACACAGATAAGGATTTAACACCATACAGTGGTTCTGTTGCCACTGTGACGTTGATTATGTTCCTATAACAGCACCTCCCCAAGTGCTTTATTCCTCTTACACTACAGCAGTTTACCTGTTACAGTGCTGTATTATTTAAAGAACGACGTGTCAGACTTTTTATCCGTTTATAGTTAGATTTTATGTACATGAAGCAAGTGAGTTCCTGTTGTCGCTTACGTTATAGCAGCTATAATCAGTCGTTCCCTCACCAGCGCCTCTTTATTCTCTCGCTTCAAGTTAATAAAACGAAAAAAACCAGAAAAACACAGATTGTCATGTTTTTACTGAGAAATCAAACCTTGTTGGAAAACTTTTTTAAAAAGTTACAGCTTCACCTCTGACTGATACAAAGCTCTGACGCTGGAGACTCCTTCCATAAATGCTTAATAAATTACAGAAAACTTCCCCACATTGCTATAGAAACGTTAACGTATCATTAATGTAAACCTGCGCTACTGTCGGAGCTGCTGTTATAGAAAACTAATCAACACCTTCCGAACAGTGGGAAGCGACTGAAGTCGTTAACGTTACACCAGACGGTCAGAAAATACGCACCTTCTTGTACTTGTTGTTTTTGCGCATGTACTGCACCGTGTCCATCAGATCTTTCACGTAGAGCTGAGGAGAGAGAGAGAGAGAGAGAGAGAGAGGGAGATAGGGAGATAGAAAGAGGGAAAGAGAGAGAGAGAGAGAGAAAAAGAGAGAAAGAGAAACAGAGAGAGAGAGGGAAAGAGAGAAAGAGAGAGAGAAAGAGAAATAGAGAAAGAGAGAGAGAGAGAGAAATAGAGAGAAAGAGAAACAGAGAGAGAAAGAGAAACAGAGAGAGAAAGAGAAACAGAGAGAGAAAGAGAAACAGAGAGAGAGAGAGAGAGAAAGAGAAACAGAGAGAGAGAGAAATAGAGAGAGAAAGAGAAACAGAGAGAGAAAGAGAAACAGAGAGAGAAAGAGAAATAGAGAGAGGGAAAGAGAGACTGCTTTGCCGTTTATCCGTCACACACTCATGCGTTAGTGTTAAAATAATTTAAGCGCTGTAGTTTATTTTATTTAGAATAAAAGTGTGTTAAATTGAAATGTGACATCACTCCATGACATCATCACTACTCCGCCCTAAATTGTGCATTTTTTCTCTGTAAGCTTGTCTTACTGTAACTACTGGAGAAGAAACCCTGACACGTGCGCATGTCACGTTTAGAATAACTCACACGTTGGTCTGAAGATAATGACAAGTTAAAAATAAATAAAT
>CM075005.1:31871068-31881068 GCA_037576675.1 Pangasius sanitwongsei
AGAGACAGGGAAAGAGACAGGGAAAGAGAGAGAGACAGGGAAAGAGACAGGGAAAGAGAGAGAGACAGGGAAAGAGACAGGGAAAGAGAGAGAGACAGGAAAAGAGACAGGGAAAGAGAGAGAGACAGGAAAAGAGACAGGGAAAGTGGGCGAGATAAAGAGAGAGACAGGCAAAGAGAGTGAGAGACAGAGGGAGAGATAAAGAGAGAGACGGGGAAAGAGAGTGAGAGACAGAGGGAGAGATAAAGAGAGAGATGGGGAAAGAGAGTGAGAGACAGAGGGAGAGATAAAGAGAGAGACGGGGAAAGAGAGTGAGAGACAGAGGGAGAGATAAAGAGAGAGACGGGGAAAGAGAGTGAGAGACAGATAAACAGAGAGACACAAACAGAAAGAGAGAGAGACAGAGAGAGAGAGAGAGAGAGAGAGAGAGAGCATTACATTAACTTATTTTCATTTGACAGCTGGAAGAAATAAAAGTGTGTGTGTGTGTGTGTGTGAGAGAGAGAAACTCACGTGTCGAGGAGAGGACGAGTCTGGCTGAACACTCTGAGTAAACACAAAGACAGAGTTTGTGTGTGTGAATTCGTGCCACATAGACAGATGGTGATGACAAAGCAAAACAGAAGATGTGTGTGTGTGTGTGTGTGTGTGTGTGTGTCTTTTATTTCACCTATAGTGTAACTTCGAGGCAGCAGGTGGTAATTATGAATGTGTGTGTGTGTGTGTGTGTGTGTGTGTGTGTGTATCACACCTTTAACAGTGAGTACTGGCAGCTGGCGATGACGAGGCAGAACTGGAAGACCCAGATGTCGGTGAAGAAGCCGTGAATGAGCAGAACCGAGCCCAGGAATGCCACCAGCACCGCCAGAACCACGGCCAGAACGTTCTCTAGAACCTCACGGTTCCTCAAACACACACACACATACCATGAGCATCACACATTACATGGCTATAATGCTCCTATATTTAAACCTCTGTGTGTGTGTGTGTGTGTGTGAGCTCATGTGTTACTCATAATGATTTCAGAGCTGTAGACAGAGAGACAGATCTGAAACAACAGGCAGAGTGTAGACGTCTGTTTACCTCTCTGTCTGTCAGTCTTTCTGTCTGTCTGTCTGCCTGTCAGTCTTTCTGTCTGTCTGTCTGCCTGTCTGTCTGACTGTCTATGTGCCTGTCTGTCTGTCTGCCTACCCTGCTGTCTATCTGCATACCTGTCTGTCTGTCTGTTTTCTGATCTATCCACCTGTCTGTGTATTTGTGTAGCTGTCTGTCTGCTTTTGCATCTGACTATGTGTAAGTGTGCTAAAGGAGTACGTTAACCTCTGTGTGTGTGTGTGTGCGTGTGTGTGCTACCTGTCGAACAGCGCAAGCAGCGTGAGTCTGTCGAAGCGCAGCCCCACCCACAGGTACGGCAGCAGGGAGAAGCGGTAGTACTGCTTGGCCTTGTGCGTGTTGGTGTGTGTGTGCGAGTGTGTGTGAGTGTGTTTGTGCGTCGGCTCGTGTGAGCTGTGCGGCGCCTCCTGCAGGTCAGGACTCACATCACCGTCCTGCTCCAACAGCTCAGTGTCCATCGACAGCAGACGGTTCAGACGGATCTGAGACACACACACACACACACACACACAGAGCCAGGTACAGACAGAAACATAAATAAACAAATAATCAGAGAGATGGATGAAGACAGACATAAAAACAGACAGATGGAAAGATAGACAGACAGAAGGGCACAAGGATGAATGCATAGAGAGACGAATAAAAAGACAGATAGACAGATGGACATAGGAGCTGACAGACAGACACCTACACTCTGCTTTCTGTTTCAGATCTGTCTCACTCTCTACAACACTGAAATCATTATGAGTAACACATGAGCTCATACACACACACACACACACACACACACACGTGCACACACACACACTCCAGCTCCAAGCTGCTACTGTTCTCTAGAGAGTGAAAATTAACTTACTCCGCATTGCAGCGTGTGTGTGTGTGTGAGCTCATGTGTTACTCATAATGATTGTGTATGTGTGTATGCGTGAGTGTGAGTGTGTGTGTGAGTGTGTGTGTGTGTGAGTGAGTGTGTGTGAGTGTGTGTGTCTCTCACCAAGTCATGAGGGTAGAAGCGAACTGAGGTAGAACTGGAGAGGTGAGAATCCGTGTCCCTGCAGAGAGTCAGACAGACAGAGAGTAAATTTTACTTATTAGGTTTGTTTGTGTGTATGTCATGTGTGTACTGTGTGTGTACTGTGTGTGTGCGCGTGTGTAGTGTGTGTGTGTAGTGTATGTGTGTTCACACTCACCACACGTTGTTGGACGCTCGCCTTGTCGCGGGTTCAAAGTTAACGAGAGACACATCGCATCCTCCAACCTCGTACAGAGAGGGAGTCAGTTTACCTGATAATACAATCAACACACACACACACACACACACGCACACACACACACACACACACGCAGGCAACACAATGAATAAATGACAGAGAGACTCTGAGCAGCGGAGAGTGAGACAGGAAAAGAACGGTCTGTCTATCATCCAGCTGTGATCTTATCTGCTAGCGTTCTGACTAGCAACTGATATTTGTGATTAGCTGCTAAACCCAAGTCCCTAACCCCAATGCTAGCTAACCCCAATGCTAGCTAACCCCAATGCTAGCAGTGTTGACTAGCTGATGTAATAAACAGCGTTAGCGTGTTAGCTGTGCGTACCGAAGTCTTCATGCAGGCCGACGGTGGACGCTTTATCCTGAAAGCCCTCCAGCTGTGCACTCCCATTCCTGACCAGCAGGGAGGCGCTAGTGCTCATCTGACCTTTGACCTGTGTCCCAGAGGAAGTCTGGGACACCTGACTGAGCGCTTCCTGAAGACTGGAGGGAGAGAGAGAGAGAGAGAGAGTGAGAGGGGTAAAAAAAGAAGGGTAAGAAAGATATGATGATGATGATGATGATGATGATGATGCTCCTCAGGTGAGTAGTACCTGAGCGGCGATGCGATGATGGAGGCGGTGTTGCTCCCGGCGTTGTGGCGTCTCCGTACAGCCTGACGGCGAAACGTGCTGCGCTCTCGCCTGAACGTCACGCTGTCCTCGTTAACCGCCGCTGAGGAGGAGAGAGAAACACACTGAGGAGAAAAGTTTCACTGAGAGGCTAATGAGCTAACAGGCAGTGCAGGCTTAGGGCTACCAGCTCAGCACCGCACACCAGACCTGCACGTCTACATCACAGTGGCGTGGGTCTGGGTCATAAAAATCAGTTTGTGTGAGTGTGTGTGTGTGTGTGTGTGTGTGTGTGTGTGAGTGAGTGTGTGTGTGTGTGAGTAATGATGCAGTCCTGAGTGTGTGTGTCTGGCCAACGCCCTGTGATGATGACATCATGTCTCTCCTCTCCAGAATAATCAACAGAACAGAAGCAGAGGAAAACATGCGCACACACACACACGCACGCTCGCACACCCACACATGCTCACACACACACACACACGCACGCTCGCACACCCACACATGCTCACACACACTCGCACACCCACACATGCTCGCACACACACACACGCACGCATGCTCGCACACATACACACGCACGCACTCGCACACATGCTCGCACACACACGCACGCACGCTCGCGCACCCACACATACTCACACGCGCGCTCGCACACACACAAAATTTTATGGCCCAGAGTACTTTTGGCACTGTTACACAAATAAACACTGTGACATTTTGTGTGTGTGAGTGACTCTGTGTGTGTGTTCGTCTGAGAGAGAGTGTGTGTATGTGTGTGTGAGTGACTCTGTGTGTGTGTCTGAGAGAGTGTGTGTGAATGTGTGTGTGTACCCCTGGCTGTGTCGTGTGTCAGTAATACTGATTGGACAGGGTAAACTGTGTGCGAGTGTGTGTAGGTGTGTGTGTGTGTGTGTGAGTGTGTAAGTGTGAGTGAGTGTGTGTAGGTGTGTGTGTGAGTGTGTGTGTAGGTGTGTCTATGTGTGTATGTGTGTAGGTGTAGGGGTGTGTGTGTGTGTACCCCTGGCTGTGTCGTGTGTGTCGGGGATGCTGATTGGACAGGGTAAACTGTGTGTGTGTGTGTGTGTGTATGTGTGTGTGTGAGTGTAGGTGTGTGTGTGTGTGTGTGTGTACCCCTAGCTGTGTCGTGTGTGTCGGGGATGCTGATTGGACAGGGTAAACTGTGTGTGAGTGTGTGTGTGTGAGAGTGTGTGTAGGTGTGTGTGTGAGTGAGTGTAGGTGTGTGAGTGAGTGTGTGAGTGTGTGTGTGTGTGTGTGTGTGTGTGTACCCCTGGCTGTGTCGTGTGTGTCGGGGATGCTGATTGGACAGGGTAAACTGTTCCTGGAGCGGGTGACGGACTCCAGCTGACTGGCTCGGCCCAGCAGCGACGCCGCGTCCAGAACCTCTCCCTCTTTGGCCTCCAGGTCGGATTTGGAGGTGCTGAGGGGTCGAGGGTCGGCCGGCGCCCCCAGGTGCTGCGGCTCGTTGGCGCATTTACGCAGCTGAACTTTGGCACTTCCTGTGCTGGCCGTACGCCGAGACGCTCGCTTCTTCCCCCTCTCTCTCTCCTTCTCTTTCTCCTTCTTCTGGGACGTGCCGGGGGCGTGGCTTCGCTCCACCCGATGGGCGGAGTTGAGACTGGAGGCGTGGCTGAGCTCGCTCAAGTCGCTCGAGTCCTCGTCGTTTTTAGCAAAAACGGCCGAGCGAGGTTTCGCTATGCCGCGGAAGCAGGTGTAGTCATGGTAACGGGCAGCGTCGAAACTGCTAGCTCGTTTCTTAGCGCTGCGTCGACGCCCGCTATGGCTGGCGTCAGAGTGACTGGCTGATTTGGGCTTAGCATCATCATGCTCCGCCTCCTTACAGAGGTGGGTGGAGTCCGCAGAGGCTTCTGGGCTCGTCCTTACCCCACCCTCTTCCTTTTTAAGCTCCTCCCCTTCGTGGCTGGTGGTTTGTGATGTGTTTTTAGGAGTTGTGGGTTCATTAGCGTTAACTGCTTTTGGGCTAATTTCATTAGCATGAGGGTTTTTATTGCCCTCTCCTGAGGTTATGCTAGGTTCCGTTGTCCCGCCCTCGTCCAACGAGAGCGATATGAGACTCTCGACGTGGGTGGAGCTAGTCTGTTCGCTATGCAGACTACTCAGCGTGCTGTGTGTGTCACGGTCCGTCCCACTGCAGTAACTCTCCGTCGAGCCGCTACTGCGTGTGCTCAGGCTTCGCAAACTTTCCACGCTTTTTTCTCCTCGTCTTTTCCTCCTGCTTCCACCTGAAATCCCCCCACGAAAACCCTCCACTTGGTACAGTCCAGATTCACCCTGACATTCGTCCCCCGTTTCTCTGGAAATGGACCGGGTCAGTTTGCGCCGTTCCCTTTTATGGTGCTTACAGCAGTCCAGTCCTGACGTGGAGGGGACGGCCGTGTCCCCGCTCTGTGGCGCCCCCTGCGGCCGGGGCGTGTCCAGTTCACACACGGGGTCGAGTCCACTACGCCGGGACGGGGGGTAGAGGCCAAAGTCTGGGATGGAAGGATCAGGAAAGGCCGAGCTCGAAGTGCGAGGGAGGCCACGGGGACGAGACGAGTCTTTCCTGAAAGACTGGGAGTGGGCGGGGATTTCTGTGTCGCAGGAGGACAGTGATTGGCTGAAAGGGTGAGGGGTGGAGCTGTAGAGGTCCTGAGCCAGCGAGGTGGAAGGCTGCATGGAGGCAAAGGAGTCGTTGGAGATGAGGCCGTAGATCTTAGGCTCTGATGTCAGATCTGAACGAGGGAAGGACACGGTGGTCAAAGGTCAAAGTTCAAATATACAAATAAAGGGTGAATACACTGGGTAAAATATGGCAATAATATGTCTGCACTGCTGTTTATACTACATGTCATGATTACGCTCCAGCAGGGATCACTGATTTAGTTTTTTTGACTGAATTTACTTTAGAAAAAAGAACATGTGAAAAGAACATAGAATAAAAAAATATATGTACTTCTAATGATTATTAGTTCTGGACTATCAAATATCTATATTCCCCCAGGAAGTGATTCCTTAATGACTCTCATGCAATTCCCATGTGATTCCCAAATGATTCTGATGTGATTCCCGAGTGATTCACGTGTGATTCCCGAGTGACTCTCGTGTGATTCCCGAGTGAATCCTGTGTGCTTTCTCTGATGGCTCTGGCGTGATGCGATTGTCTCGAGCAGGAATGAGGAGGTTTATTAGAGAAAGAAATTACACCTTGTTCCTGGCTACAGCTCGGAGCTAAACTCAGACTGAGGTCATCTGAGGTCTTTCCAACATCAGCTGCTGAGAGAGAGATGATGGAGGGAACAGGAGGGTCAGAATACATCACTTATTTATTCTTCTTCCTCCCACACACACACACACACACACACATACTCTAACACATCACAGAGTTATAACTAACACTCTCACACACACACACACTCTCTCTCTCTCTCACTCACACACACACTCTCTCACTCTCTCTCTCCCACACACACACACACACACACACACACACACACGTACTCTGACACATCGCATCGGCAGAGTTATAACTAACACTCACACACACACACACACACACACACTCTCTCTCTCTCTCACACAGACACACACACACTCTCTCTCTCTCTTTCTCATACACACACACACACACACACTCTCTCTATCTCACACACACCCACACACACACTCTCTCTCTCTCTGACACACACACTCTAAATAGAAAAACATCAACAATGTGATTTATAAATTTGAAAGATTTACTCGGAAGAATATTAGCGACACTCCTATCGTATTACTTTATTGTTAATGCTACACTAATATCAGGGCCCTGTTGAGACGAGGGTCAAATCCGACTGCATCTTCGGCCCGATCGTAAAATCCAATCATGTTTGAGACACGCGACATGAACATCTCTCTATCTCAGCCGAGATCAGACGTTAGCACCAGGTCTGATCTGGGCCTCTGAGTCTCAGCAGATGTCTGACTGTTAGTGAAGAGCAAACTCGACTGTCTATTAAACATGCAGTCTGAAAAAGAAAAAATAATAAAAATTTAAAAAAAATAACAGGATGTTAACATGATAAATCGACACTGATATGAGACGGTCCTAATAATGGGCGTGGCCTAATATTCTAATGAGCACTCATGATTGACAGCGCTGTCTCTGACTGAACAATGATGCTCTGTGTCAGGTCATGTGACTCCAGATAAAAATAGATAAAAGATAAAATACAGATAAAATACTCCTGTTTAATGAGTCTCACCTTTTACTGCGGCCGGAACGCCACGAGAGGAAGTGATCTACACACACACACACACACACACACACACACACACAGGAAATAAAATGAAGTACAGGGTTGTGATGATATATCGGATTAACACTTTAACGTCTCACACACCTGCACACAATTTTATCATCCACTGTTCTTATTCAGAGGGATCTGACTAACACACACACGCACACGCACACGCACACGCACACACACACGCACACACACACGCACACACACACGCACACACACACACGGAGTAATGAGGTGTACAGGTTAGTGAGAACGTGGATGGGGTCTCGGGGTCTCGGAGGACGATAGAGGGGAACACTGTCCTAGAACACTGCACTCCTGAGATCTCTCTCTCTCTCTCACACACACACACACACACACACATCCACACACACACACATCCACACACACACACATCCACACACACACACACACCCACTCACACACAGAGTAAAATTGATTGTAGACTGATTCAGTTTCTCTACTGTAAAATTTCTCTCACATAAATATTCATTACTGTAAATAAAATCCAAGTTCAACTACCCTAGCACACTGACACACAACACACTAATGCAACACACTAACACAACACACTAACACAACACACTAACACAACACACTAACACAACACTCTAATACAACACTAACACACAAAAACAACACACTAAAACAACACACTAAAACAACACACTAACACAACACACTAACACAACACTCTAATACAACACTAACACACAACACACTAAAACAACACACTAACACAACACACTAATGCAACACTAACCCACTTTAACACAACACACTAATGTCCAGTCGTGTTTACTTTATCCCTGTCCCTCATTCTACAGTAAAACAGATGATAAACATTCACACTGTTCAACTGACTAACAGGAAGTAGAATTAACACCCAATCCTGCACTTCCTGAAGAGAGAGATAGAGACAGAGAGAGAAAGAAGGAAGGAAAGAAGTTAGAAAAGAAGGAAGGAATTGATAGAGGAAAAATGGAAGAAAGGAATTTTGGAGGAAAGCTGGAAGGAAGGATGGAAAAAAGACAAATGACAAGAAAGAAAGAAAGAAAGAAAGAAAGAAAGAAAGAAAGACAATGAGGAAGGAAGGAAAGGAGAGAAGAAAAAGGACAGAAATGACAAGGAAGAAAGAAAGAAATTGTGATGACTGTAGTGTGTGAACAGTGTGAGTTGAAGCGAGGCTGCTGATTGGTTGACTGCTGTTACGCCCCCTGTGACATCATCATCTGTTACTTGGATTTTAATTCTCCAACATTGTGTCAGTGTGGTTAGTGTCATAAACAACACACACACACACACACACACACACACACACACACACCTGGAGGTTGGAGTCCATGCCAGTGTAGGAGTTGCGCGAGCTGCAGGCGACTGGTGGAGTTTCCTCTCGGACAAAATCAGCCAACTCGATTCCTCCTGCAGGATCCCTAAACACACACACACACACACACACACACACGGGATGTGTTATAGTTACCTAGCAACTCTGCTAACAGGAGTGTAGTGTACAGTAGCGAGGAGCTGAACATCAGTGACGTGTCTCATCCTCGCAGTGTACAGATCTACCTTCACTCTGCAACTGCTGCTTAAACATGCTTTCATTCATCACGCAGTGTGTGTGTGTGTGTGTGTGTGTGTGTGTGCGCGACTCACCCGGAGCCGCTGGACTCATCTGGGTGTGTGTGTGTGGCGTCTCGCTGCTGTTCTGCGTCGATCACTTCCCCTTCGTCCAGCGCCGTGTGGAGCCGATAGTTCACCGCCTTCAACAGCACAAACACACCGCCGATCACGCCGCAGTACACGCCCACTATCAGCATGGTGGGGGGGAGGGCCTGCACACACACACACACACACACACACACATATTATGTACATCAATCAGCCATAACATTAAAACCACTGTCATGTGAAGCGAATAACGCTAATTATCTCGTTACAGTGTGTAAGGGGAGGGTTTATTAGGCAGCAAGTGATCAGTCAGTTCTCGAAGTTGATGTGCTGGAAGCAGGAAAAATGGGCAAGCGTCAGGATCCCACAGAAGAGCTGCTGTAGCACAAACTGCTGAAAGAGTGAATGCTGCTCTGATAGAAAGGAGTCAGAACACACAGTGCAGTTTGCGGCGTGTGGAGCTGCGTAGCTGCAGACGGTCAGAGAGCCCATGCTGACCCCTGACCTCCACCGAAAGCTCCTACAATTGGCACGTGAGCATCAGAACTGGACCATGGAGCAGTGGAAGAAAGTGGCCTGGTCTGATGAATCACGTTTTCTTTCACATCATGTGGACGGCCGGGTGCGTGTGCGTCGCTTACCTGGGGAAGAGGTGGCACCAGGATGCACTATGGGAAGAAAGCGAGCTGGTGGAGGCAGTGTGATGGTCTGGGCGATGTTCTGCTGGGAAACCTCGGGTCCTGGCATTCATGTGGATGTTACTGTGACACGTACCACCTACCTAAACATTGCTGCAGACCGAGTTACACCCCTTCACGGCAGCGGTGTTCCCTAATGGCAGTGACCTCTTTCAGCAGGATGACGCTCCCTGCCTCACTGCAGAAACTGTTCAGGAACGGTTTGAGGAACATGACAGAGATCAAGGTGTTGATTTGGCCTCCAGATTCTCCAGATCTCAATCTGATCCAGCATCTGTGGGACGTGCTGGACATCAAGTCCGATCCATGGAGGCGTCAACTCACAATAA
>CM075005.1:31908488-31910988 GCA_037576675.1 Pangasius sanitwongsei
AACGTATTTAATCGTGTATATAACGTATTGAATCGTGTATATAACGTATTGAACGTATTGAATCGTGTATATAACGTGTTGAACGTATTGAATCGTGTATATAACGTATTGAACGTATTGAATCGTGTATATAACGTATTGAACATATTGAACGTATTGAAACGTGTATATAACGTACGCATCTCTGCTACAGATGAACACGTAAACTTTGTTTCTAGCAGCTGCTGTTCATGTGCAGCTCCACTGGCAGTGAGGGGATGTGCAGTGTTGGGGTTCACTGGAACACACACTGGGTTTCTGTAGCACTTCAGGAAAATCCTGATAAATCAGTGCCATCAAAGTTCATTCAGTACAATTCTATACCGTATAAAACAAATCGCTTTTCTCTTTTCTTTTCTGTATTTATTTATCAGGGCTTAAATAACAGCTATGTGGTCTGATAAACAACAGATTTCAATCTGTAGTCATTTTCCCCCCAAAAACTAAAACAAAATTCAGAACCCAGGTGGGAAAAAATAAGTGCACCCTCCTACTTCTACAGTCATTAAGAGAGTAATTAGCAGCCAGGCTTTAAAAATGAAAAGCACGAGATTAGTTCATCATCAACAAGTGCGACTTCGTCAAAAATACACAAATGTGGCAAACAAAACTTGTGACAGCTGCAGTCGCTGCTAGATTTTGTGCAGTAGTTAGTTATTCCCCTCTGCTCTACTAACAGTACTGAAACATGACAATGCAGAAGTCATTCTTCTGCTTTCTTGGGGAAGTTTGTGGTTCCATTTTTTTTGTGGAGCACTAAAAAAACAACAGACACTGGTCTGATCTAACAGACTGCCCCCATGAGAGGAGTGTATAAAGAGGATATAAAAGAGGAACCTTTCAGTGGATCTCCTGCCTTTTTCTTCTTCTTCTCCTCGGTGGAGTGTCCTGTTACAGTAAGTCACATTTTCTCATAACTTTACTAAAATCGCTTGTTTTACTCAGATACAGGACATTTGGTTCATTGCACAGAGGAAGTCTCTGACACCAAAATATTAATATTTTACGTCAGTTTACTGCAGAAATAAAATTTCAGATCTCAGAGACACTCATCAGTTCACAGTGATCTCCTCCATGTTCACAATAAAGATGAAATAATTTTCCTGTGGAATTTTAAAGTAATTGCTCTTCAGACTGAATCTGTCAGTATCACTGTGTCAGGAGGCGCTTTTTAATCCCTTATAAAAATAAACGTTTCAAACTGGTAGACAATCAAAGCCACTCATAAATACTGTGAATTGTTGTGTGTTTGTTTTCTTACGTATTTCTTTAAAATGATCAGTTTATTGATCAATTTGGAGAAAAAGGAGTTCTGTTTCAGCTTTCCTGAGATTTCCGTGTGGTTAGATTAACTGTGCTTTCATTTCAGGATGAACTTCCCCAGAATTTGGTCAACACACGAGGGATTATTAACTCTGAGATTATGAAACTGAATGTTGTACTGAATAAAATTTTGTAACTACATGCTTTGCATTGTGATTGCTTATCAAGTCAATCAGTCAGCAGTGGGATGGATATAAGATGTAGCTTGGAGATGTAGATCGAGATAAGATGCTTAATTTCATTGGTGTGATGTTGGTGTTGGTTTTCTCTTCCACAGAGCACTGAGAGAAGATCCTCCTGCCCCGATGCTCACACACTCCCCGTTACAGATGGATCGTCTCAGATCAGTCGAGTCCAACGTGAACCGAGCTGAACGTCCTGCTGGACTTCCAGCGCCAGAACACCACAGGAACCAAGAGGAACCTCACAAGATCAAAAGAAGGAGGTCTCGTAGTAGGGACATTCTTATTACATTCACCTGACACTTTACTGAAAATGCAGAGACTGAAACTGAACACACTGTACAGGAGAATCAGGACAACACCATCATCACACACTCGCTCCTTCTCACTGCTGAGTCTCCAAAGCCATGCAGAGCTCCTCGTCTCCTCAGCCTGCGTTTCTCTGCACCATCAGCAGGAGGTGCCTCATGAACATCCACAGCATGATGGACATCTGAAGCACTGGAAGAGCTTTCCATGTGAAAACATGCTGTACATCATATCACAGAGCTCTACAGTGTGTGGAGAACAGAACACGGACATGACAAAGCTCTCACTTCTCCACGTTACACTCATCTGGAGCTGGAACAAGATTCAACACCACCATGTTTAACCCCAGTTATAGATCAGTAACAGCTTCTGTCTCAGTAACTCTTCTGTCTTTACAGTGAACAGATGATTTAACTGTTATAAATGTAACCTTAAATTTGTCAATTCATGTCAATTCAATTAATTTTGTTATTTGTTAATTCATCATTATTATTATTATTTAAGTTTACAAAAGGAGAAACATGTTAAAACACTGATAGGCTGTTTCGAAATGGTTTTTCTTACATTTTCAAACTTTCAAAGTTTATATATATATTAGTAAGAAAGTTATTTTGTGCCCCTGCCCCCTTAAGGCAGAGCTGTAAGAG